>SRPP01000036.1:0-94010 GCA_018360055.1 Claviceps monticola
GTTG
Source organism: Claviceps monticola (assembly GCA_018360055.1). Classification (NCBI taxonomy): domain Eukaryota; kingdom Fungi; phylum Ascomycota; class Sordariomycetes; order Hypocreales; family Clavicipitaceae; genus Claviceps; species Claviceps monticola. The sequence goes on from SRPP01000036.1 coordinate 5, forward strand.
TACACCGAGATGCGGGATGGTTTCTAGGGGAGGTCTGGCTTGTACTTAGTAGAACACTTACCCGGGGATTAGCCCTGCACACCCTAGTATGCCCAAAACCGGGACGCAGGGGTGTTAAATACACAACAACAACAACAACAACAACAACAACAACAACAACAACAACAACAACATCGTTTCGAGGTCGTTGAAAAGGCATGCATGGTAATTGAGGCAAGGCAGAAGAGCGAAAATTTTCGCATTTACCTACCACATTTATGAATTTAATATTCCTATATTTTCCCTGGATTCCTTGGTCTCTTTGGCCCCGAGCGGCGACCTCCTTGCAAATGAATGGTTAACTACCAAAGAGCAGTGCAATAATCACTCGGACCGCCTCCTGCATCGAGGCACCGATGATCGCAAATTTGAATAGGCGCTACGCTTCCACCGGCATTACAACGCAACAAGAGTTTGTCCTTTTGGCTTGCGTAGGCGGCGATGGCGCTCGCCAAGCTCGCCCCTCCCGCGCCTTGGGGAAAAGGGAAACATGTCAGTACTTCTTTTAGTATCAAGCAGAATTGCCGTTGGGAATCAGGCTTCTGTTCTTACCGATGCCTGGAGCGTAGTAGCGCAGTAATTGAGGCCTGGAGTGCATGCGGCCTGGGCCACAGGGGCAATCGCCATGATGACGGCGCTCATAAGGGATGCAATCTGAACCATGACGGAAGATACTAAGAGTTTTGTTCTTAGTGATTCTGGATTCTGGGAGTATAAAGAATGGTAAATACTAAAAAGGTCAAGTCAAAGAAGGCATAGATGATTGTCCTTTTGTAGCTGTAATGATATCTGAGCCTCCGAGGGTTATGGTCTGGTCTGAGTACAGGTGACACAATTCTTATTCCTGACTCTTTAGGTCGTGCATCTGGATTCTGACGCCTAGATATGTAGATATGTAGTTGCATAGCACGTATGCAGGCAGCACCGCGGCGCCGACCATGATGAAATAGAAAGACACGGCGGGCCAATAGACCTAGAACTGGCGCAATGTGTATCAATGACTAGTCACCACCACCTTGTCAAAAAAAAAAAAAGCAATAAAAGAAGAAAAAAAGGGACACACTGAGATATACGTACAATTGCACTTGAAGCTTGGAGCTGAAGACTTTGTATGACCTTGTGAGTTGTCCCTCCCCATAGTTGTTCCAGCTTGTCTCGCTTGGCGGCGGTAGCCGTTTGATGTTGAACTCGGCTACAGTTGGCCGTATCTCGCATGCCCCCGCGATCTTCGATCCCTCCCGGCCGCCTTTTCTTCTTGTTTCAGCTTTCAATTAGTGCGCATGTAATCATCCGTGGCTCGTCAATCCCATTCTGGCATATTCTGCCGGACGGTGTGAGTATATGTAATGTTTCACCGATCCTGAGCGGTGCTCACTGCTGCCCTCGTGGGCAGATTTATGAATCCTGGCCAGTGGGCATTACGTAGGTTCATCATCAAGATTCAAGACATCGGTGCACTCATTTTCTATATTTTGATCATGTATTAACTATTGTTTTTGCAATATTGATCGGATATGAAACTATGAATATGAGGTATGCAGATTTCAGAGAGCATAAGACTTTTAGGAATAGCAATAGTCCCTGTAGACTGTATTTTTGCCATCAAAAGTTGCAGAAATCGTTCTGGTGGGAGCTGGCGTCGTAACATCCCTGCGGGCAAAGCCGATAACCCGGAATGCTTCCATCGGCGTTGTAAGTAAACAGAACATTGGCGCTGACATCAGGGGAGACGCCCAATTTCTTGGTGGCCTGCGCTATCGCCGCCTTGCTGTATCCTGTGGAAAGACAGGCAAAGGTACGTATTGGTTCCAGGCAATCCTTCTATCGCACTCACTTGAGTTTGCATTGCAAGCAACCACCATTTTGGAGATATTCTCCAGGCCAACGCAGTACGGCAGGAAGGCCCTGGCGACCTGATTGATCGCTGCCTGCAAGCCGCCCGTGGTCTAGAAATTGGTACAAGGCATGTATTTTAGCCCTTCATTCTCGACACTTTGTGCTTTCGCACTATGGCCATTTTGGTACTCTCCCACTGACAGTGCAGCAGAAGCAACGGAGGCCTGGAATGCAGCCAGATTGAGCCACAGGGGCAATCGCTACGACTATGGCGACCGTGAGGATTATAGAGCCATGCTGGAGAGAACTCGTAACTGTAGCGCATCGATGAATGGTGAAGAATTGAAAATGCTGGCCGTCTGGTCAAGTAATTTGCCAAAGGGGGGAACCGCCTCCGCATAAGCGGCGCAAAGTCTGACTTGAACTCGCTCCTGTTAGTAGAGTTGAGTTTTAAGTTTTCGTCAAGTGATGTGCCGCCGCTGTCAATGTATCCGTGTAAGAGGGATCATAGGACGTTTCGACGTGTTATGTTTGAGATCTCCTTCGTCAAACAAATGACCCAATGCTTTGTATGATGCAGGACCACATGAGGCGCATATTTCGGGCTACATCCCCAGCGACGAAATGACTTCGCCTCATGGTGCTTTCGGCAGAGGCGGCTGCACACCTCTTGATAATAGAAATTGCGACAGATTGCGCTCCATTCGTGAGAACTGCAGGCATTTTAGTCAGCACAATGTCAGCAACACTGCAAACAAGCCTAGAAATTGAACAAAGAACAGCAGTGCGTTGGATGATGCAACATACAATACTCTTCTGTCGCATAGGCACCACGCCATCCTTGATCCAGAACCCCCAACCACCCATCATGTTGGCCAGCATCATGTCAGTCGTCAGTCGATCCCCCACGACGGCAACGTGAGATGGATCCGTCACGCCAGATTCGGGATGCTCCTTAAAATAGGCCATGATCTGGGCTCCACAGCCTGGCTTTTTAACAGAGTGCGACAACACGTGGACACCCGTGCTCTTCTCGACAAGTGTGGCTTGCTTCAGGTCCCTGTCCCAAGTGGTCGCACCCGATGTGTTGGAGACGACAAGTAGCTTCCGCCCAGGATACGCGCTCTTCAGGTCGTCAAAGTGCTTCTGGTAAGGCCCGTAGACCTCTTTCGCGTCGGGATAGGCAAAACAGTCATCTTTGTCGAGGACGACGGCGCGTATGTCTGATCGGTGGCCCAGCTGGGCGAGGCCCTTGTCCAGTGGTATAGGCAATTCATTGAATGTTGAAACGGTATAATGCGGCAGGCAGATGCTAGGCTTGAGCAGGAGCCTCGTGGCATGAAGCGAGGCGGAAAGATTGAGATTCATGTTGTCGTGTCTGGTGCATGACGCTGGTCGGTGGATTCAAGTCGGCCAGCGGCGCGAAGTGAAATCAATTGAGCTTACGTAACCAAGTCAAGGAGGCAGCCGCCCCCCGTATTGTCACGGCCGAACTCAAAAAAGCCGAGCTAACTAAGACGCCGTACATATCTCAAGGTGCAGTTGTATTCACTTTATGCACTCTAACTTTATCATCAATTCTTAATCCTGAGATATGTTTGCGTCTTTGGGGATGTTTTGAGGCGAGATGACGTCGTTGTGTCGGGCCTTGAGGGAAGATAATTCAACAATTAGAGAGGCTATGCACGAAAGGGGGGGGGAATCCAGTGACTTATTGTTTTGCAGTGGCTCCCCAAATTCCAACGCTGTCGCATTGCTTCCTTCCAACTTCCAAGCCAAGAACCGTCATGTCGACATGATTCCATGTAGACGCTCACCAAGAAACTATGCCCCGGAAGAGTGCCACAGAATACGGTTCCAAGGACGCCATCGTGGCCGACGCGGCTGATGGCCCGCGAAAGCGCTCCGTTGATGTCGCCGACCTCGACACCGGCGACCTCAACGCCACCCCGACAAAACGACCACGCAGCTCTATGACCCGCGCTACTCGTATCCCACAGGCGTCTTCTGCAGCCGAAAACACAGAATCAGAGGATAATGCCAAACTCATCAGTACTCCAACAGCGCGAAGAAACCACAGTTCTCGCGGCATTCCAGCAACACCAACCGGCGCCACCACGCCCAGTCGCCGAGGCCGACCCCCTACGGCATCCGCGTCGCAGACCAGCACCCCAACCAAGACACCGGCCACGTCCATCTTCGCAACCCCTGTCAAGGCACGCGAAGACGAAGCTGCCACTCCAAAACGAAAAGCAGCCGATCGGTCTGCGCGCAAGAAGAGCGCGCGGGTCCTCATCGAGAATGTAGTTGGCGATGGGCTCGACAGCGACGAGGAGGATGTAGATGATGACATGCTGATGCGCGAGATATACGACGATGATAGTAACGGCGAAGGAGACCTCATATATGAGCAGGGCATCCGCCATTATACAGGCCTGGACGAGGAAGATGTCAAGAATGCGGGAAATGCTACGCCCTCGAAAAAAGGCCGAACGGGGCCAGGCTGGACCAGACGGGCCAAGTCACCTACGCCGTCTCGCGATCTGCCACCTCATGAGCTCTACTTCACACACAACAAGCCCGGACGGCCCAAGACGTCAGACAACACCCTTGGCTCAGTGGTCATGCTCACGCACGATGAGTACTTCTCCATCGTCCACGGCAGCAACTACGTCGACCGCCACAGCGCGGACGTGGAGTACCTGGAGAACCTGCATACCGAGTTGTTCCCGCAATGGGTCTTTGAGCTCTCTCAAGGCTATAGCATCTGTCTCTACGGTTTCGGCTCCAAGCGGAACTTGCTACACAAGCTCGCGAGGTACCTTTCACGACTACACGGCGCTGCCAACGACGACACATCACTCTCTCGCTGCAAGACCGTCATAGTCAACGGATACACGCACACGACTACGCTGCGCGAAATCCTGACCTGTATCAGTACCGCAGTCGATCCGTCTCTCAAACCGCCCTCCTCGTCTGCTCCTGCCATGCTGTCGAGCATCCTGGCTCAGCTCTCCCTCACGGGCCTCACCCTCACCATCATTGTCAACTCGATAGACGCCCATCCTCTTCGCAAGCCCGGCACGCAAGCCCTTCTCTCACAGCTGGCCTCTCATCCGCAGATCAACCTCGTCTGCTCAGTCGATACGCCTGACTTCTCTCTCCTCTGGGACATTGGCATCCGCTCCGCCTTCAACTTTCTCTTCCACGACTGCACCACCTTTGCGCCCTTGTCCGTGGAGCTAGACGTGGTGGACGAGGTCCACGAGCTGCTCGGCCGACAGGCCCGTCGCGTCAACGGCAGGGAGGGCGTCGCGTTTGTGCTAAAGAGTCTGCCCGACAATGCTAAGAAGCTATTCCAGTTGCTCATTGGCGAGGTGCTCATCGCGGGCATGGAGGATGAGGGTGCGGTGTCATCGCGGGTGGATGAGGAAGCGGGCGTGGAGTACCGGATGGTGTATAACAAGGCGGTGGAGGAATTTATTTGTAGTTCTGAGATGGCTTTTCGGACGCTGTTGAAAGAGTATGTTACCTTCTGGAATGAGCACCCCCTTGACGACTGAACGCGACGTCCTACATTCTCGCACATATCTTCTCTGCCCTCGTTGCATTCCCACGATACTACTGCACTCTTCCTTTTATGGCTTGCCCTTTCTGTGCATAACATTATTCTTGTCACAACCAATCCGCTTTTATATTCCTGTATTACCAATCCTTACAAGACCTGAAGCCAAACTGACATCTTTTTTTTCCCCTTAGATTCCATGACCATCAAATGATTACGAGTCGAAAAGACGCCCTTGGCACGGAACTTCTCAGTGTGCCGTTCCAAAAGGACGAGCTGGAGGCTATTCTGGAGGACTTGATGTCGTGAGTGATGAGTAGTCGTCCGGGATATATATGCATGTTGACCTGGTGTGAATTCATTGGCGTGGCGTGGCGTAGCGTGGCGTAGCGTAGGTGCATTGTTTTTTCCTGTTCTTTCTCAGTTTTTCTTCTATGCAATATATCTCATTTCCGTACATATCTTACATTTGTCTTTGCACAATGGGTGCGAGTTCGTGGATAGGACAGGAGTTGTTGAGACGTGTTCGAGTTTGAAGAACCTATGTACACGGTGTTGTAACTTGTGAGGGTCATCGACCGATTCAGCGGCCGTGCGGTGTTTCCCCCCCAAGGGCAGTCCAATTGTCCTGCATCTGCATGCATGGCTGGCCGTTGATTTCTGAACCTGTGTATTCCTAGCATGAAGTATTCATAGCATAGATACCATTAGCATCAAGGGCGTCATAGTATAAATACCACGGGTCAATGACCCTGGTTGGTACTCCGTCTTGTATATTACACACATAAATGAGCATGTTCAGACGTGGATCTTTACCCGATTGTTCTACTCCATTTCCATTCTGCTGAAGTATGTCGAGATGACGAATCGAAACAAGGGTGGCGCTTCGGCTCTTCCCTCATTGTTCGTATCGACAGGTATCGAGAAACGACGTCTGACGTCAACTACATAATGTCTATCCCATCAAAGAAATCAAGATAATCCACTTTCCACGCCAACTCCGTGACCCCTTTGGTCGGCCGAATCCTTTCGGAAGGAAGATGAACGAAATCGAAAGAAAAAGGCCGGAATAGAGCAACATTGGGAAAATTAAAACCCCCCACCGCTAAACGCCCAGGCTTTTGACACAAATCCACAAGACAACCGGCACAATCACATTATCATTCCCCCCCGTCAGCACCGCCTCCGTCAAGCTCGCCACAGAAGCACACATTCCCGCGTTCCTCGCACTCTTGACCACCTCCATCGAGCCACTATCCCCCGTCGCAGGCCACCCCCCAACGCGTAACCACATCGCTGCGGCCGCCAGGCCCATAAAGACCGCCACAGCAAAGGCAAGACTACCCTCGAGACTCTTCCCTCCACCCCAGAGCCACTTCCGCCGGCCATACCGCCGCCCAATCAGCGACGCCGCCGCGTCTCCCAAACCAACACAAATGACCCCCGAAACCATACTGACGTCCCGTGTGGGCACTTCCCATCCGGCCAAGCAGTCCACGCCTATGCGCGGCAGCGACGCAAGAGCCAACCAGAGAGGAATCGCGCATCCAATCAGCAAAAAGATATGAGAAATCACGACCGGCCCTCCAAAGTCCCTCCCATCAACATACGGAGTCAAGAACGACGCAATGGGCTTCGACAGCGGCGGGAGCTGGCTCGCGCGGAGCAGATCCAAGATCAGAAAAATAGCAAGAATGAGGGACAGCGCGAGACCAGCATACGTTGGATCGACGTACGTGGCCGGGAGAAACATGCCCACCATCATAAAGTGGAATACTTTGCGTCTCGTGTCCACCTCGTATGTTTCCTTGAGCTGGAAGACAATCGTGAGTCCAAAGGTGAGGATCAGGAGCCAGTAGGCGCTGAGTATGAGACGGGTGTTGGCCTCGCCAAAATCGCTGTGTCGGAGGTGCTCGACCCAGCCTAGGTGGCAGTGCTTATCGAAGGTGCTTTGAAAAGAAGAGGAGCCGGCGTATGGGAGGCGAGCGGGTAGACAGATCCAGCGCTCGAGATTGGCTCTCACGACTTGGAATCGGAACCAGGGCAGATTGCCGAATAGGTAGCCGAGGGCCCAGCCGATGGGCTCTCGCCCGTCTAGGACGTATTGCTGGACATATGTGCGGACGCCGATGAGGATGATGCCGGTGATGCACGCATATACGTAGGCTGCGTAGGTCCATTTTCGTATCGTGGCTTGGCCGTAGGTGAGTCGGGTGTAGGGCCGTAATGAAAGGGAGGCTGTCCGCTTTCTTCTGCCGGACGGCTTTTTGTGCGGTGAGGACTGCTTGCCAAAAGATTGGTCGGGACGGGGCAGTGTTTGCCGTCGTTGCGCGCTGCGGCCGAGTTCGCCATCATCTCTTGCTGCGGATGCAACATTGGGCGCGACGGACCTGTTTTTTTTGTTGATGGGCGCGCTGTCACGGATCGATCCAAGCGTCTGCACCCTCAAGGGGCCCCTGAAGAGGGGAATTTCGTCCTCTTCGTCAATCGATGAGAGGGTGTCGTAGGGGTGATCGTCGTGCGCTGCGCTTGCCACGTCATGTTTGATGCGATGCCACGACAGAGATCTCCGAACGTCCTTCCAGAATCGATATTTCTGCGAGTTGGAGGGTTTTCGAAACCGCCACTTGGGAACCCGCGCCAGCGCGATGCCCCATCGGATGACCGGCCCGCAGAAGACGAGCACCGCCAGGCCGCCTCCCCACAGGAGTGCCTTGAGAATCTTTGCCTGAGGCGACGCTGACAAAATGAGCACGTTGATGAGTGCAATTGAGAGCAACCGGAGCTCGGTGGGCAAGAGACTGGTTGTGGTGAGGTGGTGCAGCACGATACAGAGAGTTTGGTGAACAGGATACAGCAAGATGAGAGCCTCTGGCGATAGAAAGGGAGATGTCGATTTCAGGCTGGAGGGATTCTCCAGCTTCCAGGAACCCCAAATTAAGGGAAGGCATGCGAGTGACCAGTGCAGGATGTCGTATGAGGCCGTCAAATCCAGCTTGGGTACTAGGAACTGCGGCAGCGAGCTGATGCTCAAGATAATATTGGGCAAAATCGTCCCGGGGTTGCCGCTAGCCACTAGAAGAGAAACGAAAGTCGTGATAGCAGGGGGATATAATAAAGGAGCCGGATCGAAGTTGGAGGGGCATCGCAACGGAAGCCATCGATAGGACCGTTGGTTTCTATACGACCAGGCCAGAACACGCAATGGGTAGAGTGCCAGCAGAGAGGCACATAGCAAAGTCAAATTCTGCAAGTCTGCCGCAATATTATCAGGGGTTGGCCCAAGAATGTAGTACACGAATAAAAAGAAATCATGACATACCTTTGCTCCAAATGCGGACTATTGGCGGCGCTTGAGTGCTCGTGACGGCCACGTAGCCCAGAAAAGCGACAATAGCCGTCTCGGCCGCTCTTCGCACGAGGTTTTTGTTCCTTTGCAAAACGTCCAGCGCAAGCTCCCCGAGTAATCTCTCAGAGGGTGCCATTTTAGAAGTCAAATTTTGAACATGGTCAAATTCGGAAAACGCCGGCGATGGGATGGGTGTCGACACGCCTGAGATGGGCTCATTGCTCCCCCTGAGACCCTTGTGCAGCTTGACCTTTGGCGCGGGCAAGCCTCGTAGAAAGTGCTCGTCGTCGGCTTCCGTCCCGCTTTCGCTGCCGGCGGTAGATTCGTGGGAAAATGAGGCTCGGGTCGGAGGCGACAGATGGGCGACATGACGGCTTGCTGCGACGCTGATATTGTTGGGGACGGAATGGGGCAGCTGGGCGCTATGGCGGTGATAGGGATGGGGAGTTCGGTCGCGATTTCGCAGCGCATCTTGCTGTTCGGGGTCGGGAGGCATCGACAGTGGTGATCCAGGGACTCTCGGCATTTGATGAGTCGATACGATTCTGCGGACAGCCAAGTGAACGGCAATCACCTCGACGCCCCAACAGAGCGTCGGGTTGGATCGAAGAAAGTGACCGTCTCAGCCAACGGGGGGTGGGTCGGCGGGCGGTCCAGAAATGCAGTCAAATACTCCGTGTGGGGGGGTAACATCGAAAACGCATTCAAACTGCAGTGTCAGTGCAGTAATGGCGTAGAGCACGCGTGCGAGAAGCAGGGTATCGGTGTGTTCTGCGTTGGGTGGGTTGGGTGAAGCTGGTGAGAGCGCTGAGAGTTGGTCGCGGATGACGGGTGACGCGTAGGTGGATCCTGACGAAGCTGACACTTCTTTCAGACGCCACTTTGTGACTTTGTGAGGAAGAAGGCACCAGCCACATCACACATCAAGGCTTGGCATCTAATATGTACCTGTGTATGTATGTACCTATGTACCTTTATTGTGCTACGGGCTGTGGCGCTGGCATATCCTCAATCCTGATGTGATTTTTTGCCATGTCAGCTGTTGAACTACGAAAGCTTGAGCGAAAGTCCAAGGCAATACTAAAAGTGTAAGCATACTAGCTACATACATCGAAAGGCATCCAAGCTGGTGGCTAACAATACATAGATAGGTATGTGGGTACCTAAGGTACATACGGAGCAACCTCAGTGGCAGTTGCCCCTACGGAGTACCTACGGAGGCTACGCCACACTCAAGATGCCGATAAAGAAACCTGCGTCTGACGTCACGAGCCGCCCTAACAACAGAGTAAATGCCCTTGCAAACTCCCTTCGAACAGACAATCCCAATATGTAATGGACTTACGGAGCCGTTACGGTGAATATGTAACTACCGGAAACACATCTCTCCATGCGAGTCGTCAGACATGATGCCGCAGCAAGAGTCGGCTGCAAGACACTCGTAGCACGACAAAACTCAATGGCCATCTTATGACCGCCAACATCATCCCGTCCGTCATAGCCGCAACTACAAGCAAGGAACCACGGTCCACGCCACGAGCCAGAACCGCAAGTGCTCTAAAAATAAGAAACGGGGCCTGGTCGTAAAAATTGAGGATGGACGGTGGGTAGCGGAGTAACTATGTAGCGAGCTGAGGGCCGGGAGGATCGGGAATGCGCAGCCAATTCGCAGCGTCACCATGGGACACATGCGGACTCGTCACTGGTCAAATCCCCAACGGTCAGGGGTCTGGAAGGGTGATGATGTTCGAGGCGGATATAATTTTGTGCGCCGGTGAAATCTTTATTTTCCGCTAGTCCACTGTGTCTCTATATGTATTCTCCCTTTTTGGAGGGGACATTTCACTGATTTCAGACGTCCTTCAATATTTCCATTCATACCATTCTTGTCTGAACAATCATGGCCCCTGTTGCATCCCGCGGCTCAGCGTCATCGGTAACGGACCCCACTGTCCAGTTCAGGAATCAGGACACGAACTGCTCCACCCACCAGCCGTACCCGAGCGGAGAAGGGCCCATTCAATTCACTCGATCCACGCCATTTCTTGCCCATGTGTCCACTAATTCCACCCCTGGCATTGCTGGCGTTGCTGGCATGCTGCAACGACAATTGCCATCCGAGGCTGCGCCACTGTGTACATACAACTATGTACATAGATATCTTGGGCCCTCCTGCGATCTGACCTTCATCGACGACAACAAACCCTTTAAGTCGCGCCTTGCTTTCTATATTGATGCACTTCAAGGGCACGATCATCCAATAATGTGTCCTCGGAATGCAAAATAGGATGTGTGAAGCTGTGAGTACGTAGGTAAAGTGGATGGCATTCATTGAAAGAGAAAGGGTGGCGTCCCAGAATATTCGTATGTATGGCGTTCTGAGTGGCGCAACGGTGCAGGGGCTGTGTTGGGCTAAATCGGTTTAGTCCTGGGACTCCTGGCAGCCGTCCTGACTCCTGCAAGTTGAACAAACCCGGCTTTGCATCTCTTTGCCCTTGCGCTGCGGACCGAAAGCCTTGAAGCGAATGCCTCGCCACGTTTGAGCACGGGCTTTGGCTGGGCTTTGGCTGGGCTTTGGCTGGGCTTTGGCTGCGGGTGCCGGCTTTGGGCCCCACCTCGGCTTCAAGGCCCAAGGCTCAAGGCTCAAGGCTCAATATCATGGCACTGGCACATGGCACTGGGGCAGACAAATCGTCACATCCCTTCCACTTCTCCTCTTCCCCCTCGTTCGCCTCCGTTGGTTTGGCGGTCTAGACGTCGACTACCTAGTTACAGAGTACGCTGACAGAAGTTACACGCTTGGAGCCTTTCTAGTCTTTAACTCGTCCAACAGCTTGCTTCTCTAAATTCTCCCATCAGCGTGCTTCTCCGTACCTGCATACTGTTTTATTTCTCGCCTCCATCTACTAGCACACGACCATAGCCTGCCAAGATTTGTGATAGTACAACACCCTAACCTCACGTCTCTTTGAGAGCTCATCATTCTCTCCCCACCAGCGAGGTGAATGCACCCAAGTCTTGTTCCTCAGCCTCTGCCTCTTGGCGCCGTCCAATTAGTTGTACGTCGTTCACCTTTGTCCATGGTCAAAGTCGAGCCCGCAAATCATTAGACCCGTCGTTATCGTCACTGTTACGCTTGCCTTTTCAGCCGTCGGCATCACCTTTTACGCATACACACACACACACACACACACACACACACACACACCATATCATCATCTTTTGTGTTCCCTAATAAAACAAAACCAAGTTCCGTCGATAACGTCTGCCATGGCTTCCAAACACCATGGCTACTCCCGACTAGAGGCCGGACTCCTCGACACACGGGAAGACGAAAAGGCTCCTTTTATCACACCGGCACCCGATCACAGCAAATCAGCATCCGCTCACTGCCCACTGGACGCCCAGAGGCCACTGGCAAAGATGTCCCCCCTCAAACGAGTTGGTTTGATCATCGCTATCAGCCTCTTCGTCGGTCTAGGACTCGCGCTGGCCAGGGATCCGTCTGTGACTGCGCCGTGCATGAGATGGGTCCATGGTCCTCATCAGCCTTCCAGGATTGCTCGTACCGCTCTGAACAAGAGACAAGATGCTTCCTTGGCCAACGCTACCACTCCTGCAATTTCAACCGAGCAAAGCAAACCGACGGCCAACCCTGTGCAATCTACGCCACCCGCCGTCGTCAGCTCTAGCTCATTGCCTTGTCAGTACTTTGTTGGTCCTCGATGGGTGATCTTCACGAATAGAGGCATGACGAAAGCTAACACGTGTATGTAAAGTGACGACAGTACCTGTAGTCCTCCCAACCTCCACGGCGGCTCCGTCATCTCCGGCTCCTGAAGCTACTTCAACTTCTACACCCAAAGCTCCGCAACAGACGTCGCAGCCACCTCAAGCGAGCACCACGTCCAACGCCCCTCAAGTTCCTGTCACAACCCCTTCTAATGCTCCCGCTACGACACCAGGCCAAGTTGAGACCCCGAGCACACCTCCCAGCCTTGATACGTCTGGTACGTCAACGACGAGACAAGAACCTGTCTCCGAATCTTCTTCGTCGTCTCCTTCGTCTCCTTCGTCTTCTTCTCCTTCCTCTTCTTCTTCTCCAAGTGTAGTCCAGGAGTCCTCTCCCAGTAGGTCTAGCAAAGCCGAATCCTCTTCCGTCGTCAACAGCACGCGCTCCTCAGTCTATCATGCAGCTAGTATGTTTTTCTTGTCTACATTCGCGACCTCTCTGTCAAGAAACTGTCCGTGATTGTTGGTTTCTGCACTTCATCCTGCAAATCAATGTTAATGACAGACACGCGAGAGAGGTCACATGCTATCAAACGAAGCGCTGCCTGCCTAACCCTTAATTTATTTCAGCAACAACTGCATCAGAGACTACTCCTGTATCCAATTCCTCTGCTTCCTCTGGTGCGTGGGATCTTCTGACCTAAGCTCATCTCCGGTTCAATCTCAGTCTTATTCTTGACATCTGGCTTTCAACAATACTCTCCCCTTTGGACACGGCTCCTTCACTACGTGGACGAGACCTCTTCTTATTTTCTCTTTTCTTACTTTTCTCTTTCATGTTCTTGCTTTTCTTCTTCCTTGTTCTTCTTTCTCGTATTGTCAATAACTCTTAGAAGAGCATCGGCTAATTTATGAATAGCACCAACAACCTCAGATGTCGCTCCCACCTCCTCCAACAAATTCGAAAAGACAATCACCACCGGCCGCGTTGCTACGAGCATCCCAGTGGCCCATGTTATGACAACGACCCTGCCCAACGGTGGCACCCTCACAATCACATCAACCTCGTGGGTTGCCGTCGTGCCGACTGAGAAGGCGACTTCCACTTCGGAGCCCAAGCTGCAGAATGCGGCGCCCAAATCGCGAGGCGGCTGCAACCTCATCCTCGCCGTGGGAGCAGCAACTATTGGCATGCTCTTGATTTAGAACGAAACTCGCACAACATTATAATGCGCGTCGTACCATTTTCTCCTGCTTGGCGTGTGTTTTCCCTATGGGCCAGCGCTGCTTTTTTGCTCTTCTTTCAACGTCATCATCTATCTAATGAGACAACGACTTTCCTTCAACTATTCAATCATATTGTGCGCCCCAGTAAATGGGGGAAAAAATTATCATCTCGACGCCAGCGACTATCCTGTACTTGAAAACCGCCTGAAACTATTTGCTTCTCGATAAAAAATTTGGGCTGAAGAGATCGATGTAGCCGAGAGGGGTTATTTAATGTGGCAACATTAAAAATGTAGATAGAAAGACGCGCTGCGTAAAGATATCGACATGTTTGACATGAAATGGATCACAAGAGCCACTGAGGCGAGTGGTAGGCTTACCGATAGTGGGAAACAACCCCACCCCCCAAAAAGGTTACACAAGAGGCGCATTGCTAGCTGCCGTGATGTAGAGCAACATGCGCCATCAACTCCATACCCAAACAATCCCTCCGTTCATTCATTTGATCTGTGTGGCCTGTATTGCCGCCATCCACTTAACCAGGGCCAATCTTGGGCATATCGTGATGCTCGCTCAGTTTCGACAGATACGTATTCAACTCTTCGACTCGTTCCTTGTGTGTTTTGAGCAGCTCGGGTCGCGCCGTGGATGATTCTGCTAGTTTTAAAAGCTTCGTAGTTTTAGCAACATTCTCGTCCACTGTCAAGCTTTTCCTTGGTGACTTTTTCGTCTCCGCCAGCACCCGCTTGTCCATCTCCGAAGGCTTCGACGAGGGTTAGCCCGACTTACCCGTTTCCGCTTCACCTCCTCATACCGCCTCTCCGCTTCCGTCTTTCTCGGCTCGAGAACCTCCCCGTCTGCATCTTCGTGGTCCTCATTCTGCTCTTGTCGCTGCTTGTCCTGATCATCTGAGTTCTGCGCATCATCTGCCTCCCGTTTCTGTATCGCGAGGTCCCTATCCAGGTCGGCATTGGGCTTTCTCTTCTTCTTCTTCTTTTTTTGAATCTTGGCGCCCTTGAGCTTGAGGGCGCCGCTGCCGATGGTGGAGTATTCGCCGGAGGGCATGGTCAACGTTAGAGGCGAGGCTTGTCTTCGACTTGTCGTTGAACCGCGTCAGTCGGAAGTCGGATTGCTTCTAATTCGCCGGAGAGGCGCATTCAATAGGAAGCGGATTACCTAATCATTGGAGAAGAGCGGGGTCGAATAGTTAGGCGTCGGGGGTGAATTCAGCCAATAGATTCGCGGGTTGCCGCTTCGGGTCTGGGGATTTCCGCTGGTTTGCACGCGACAACTCAACCAAGCCTCGTCCTGTGTTTTGGTGTATATACCTAACATACAACATAGGGACGTGCTACCACCATCTCACTCATTGATTTCTATGGGCACATATCATCTTCATAGGCCCTTCTTTTGAATTCCATTGCCGTTCGAAATTATCTATTTCTTGGTCCCTACACCGTACACACTCGGTCACTACGCACCGCGCTCAAACTTGCCTCGATCCAGTCCCCTGCGAATGTGACACGACCGCCAATTCGCCCGCCCATCCCCCTTCGCATCGACAGAGATACTATCAAACCTCCTAGCTCTTAGCTCTCTCATCGACATGGGTTCTATTTGTTAGGAAACACTCGCTTTTCTCGCTTCGCAGTTGGTAGAAACCTCGATCGCCGGCTCGACGACGAATAGAATAGGAGGCCAGAAAGCAAAACATCTCACTGGCTTGTTCTGGATAGCTGCGCTCTGAAGAAGAGGCAGCGTATCTACCCAGTCATGGCCCTCTATGGCGGGCAATCTCCCTCACGAGATTCCTTGGAGCTAGCATCCCTAGCGAGCTCGAGCGTGGCGAACGATGGCGCGGAATCCGAAATATCATCCAGACAGAGCATCTCCTCATCAAGAAGACTATCGCTAGTAGAAGAGGAGGAGGATCCTCTCAATGAGAACAACCCCGCCGGAAGACTAGGTCGATCATACTCAGTATCATCAACATTCGACTTTGCGGCCAACCTCTTCCCGCTTAGTTCGACAACGGGCGCGGGAGGATACGCACCAATTGGGGCGCCCACGTCAACGGCACGTTCAGGTGGTGCGCTGGGAGGAGGATCTTTAGAAAAACACAAGAGCCTAACGTATCTCAATGGCCTGTCGCTCATCATTGGCCTCATCATTGGATCCGGAATCTTCTCGTCCCCCAGCCAAATCAGCTCCAATGTTGGATCGCCCGGCGCGGCCCTCGTGGTATGGGTGGTGGCGGGGATCCTGGCCTGGACCGGCGCCGCGTCGTATGCTGAGCTAGGAGGCGCGATTCCGCTCAATGGTGGCGCGCAAGTCTACCTCGCCAAGACATTTGGTGAGCTTGCCGGGTTTTTGTTTACCTGGACGGCGGTGTTGGTTTTGAAACCAGGCAGCGCTGCCATTATAGCCATCATCATGGCTGAGTATTTCGTGCGGGCTGTCATTGGGGCCGAGGCTGAGCATGTCAATCCGTGGGTGAACAAGTCGGTCGCGCTGGCGGGCATCTTGTTGGTGACCTTGGGGAATTGTGTGTCCACGCGCATGGGCACGCGCATCAACGACATGCTCATGTTCTTAAAGTTTGGGGCATTACTGTTTGTCACTGTTGTTGGCATCGTCGTCGCTATGACGGGCTATACATTCAAGGGCGAGAAGGACGTGGCGTGGAAGACCAAGGACTGGTTTAGCGACACGTCGATGGATCTCTCTAATTGGGCTGTTGCTTTATACGGCGGTCTTTGGGCATATGATGGTTGGGACAACGTACGTGCTCCGGAATCGAATCAGAACCGGGTTGTTAAAAAAAAACATGCGCGTATTGCTAACTACTTACCGTGCAGACAAACTACGTGGTAGGAGAGTTTCGCAACCCGAGCAGAGATCTACCCCGCGTTATTCACACAGCTATGCCGCTCGTCATATTAAGCTACGTGCTCGCCAACGTGGCCTACTTCCTCGTATTGCCCGTGGAAGTAGTCAACGGATCCAACACCGTGGCCGTCATGTTCGGCGCCAAGGCATTCGGTCCCGTCGGATCCATCATCCTAGCACTCGTCGTGAGCGCCAGCTGTCTAGGAGCCCTCACATGTTCCACCTTTACCGCCGGCCGACTCGTCTACGTCGCCGGCAAGGAGGGCTACATCCCCGCGATATTTGGCAAGATTGGCCTCCGCGCCCACAACCAAGATCAGGGCCTCTCCACGCAGCGAACCCGAAGCTGCTTCTCCCGTAAACTAAACCAGATCTTTGGCGACGGGGAAATGGGCCTCTTCTTCACCCCGATCTACGCGCTCGTGCTCAACGGTCTCCTCACCATTGGGTACTGCATCATGGGCGAATTCGCCACTCTCGTGACCTTTTACGGCGTCGCCGGCTACACGTTTTACTTTTGCACCGTGCTCGGCATCATCATCCTGCGGGTCAGGGAGCCGCAGCTTGAACGGCCGTATAAGACATGGATCACGACGCCCATCATCTTCTGCTGCGTTAGTCTCTTCCTCCTCAGCAGGGCTGTGTTTGCGCAGCCCATACAGACGCTCGCGGTGGTAGCGTTTGTGATTGCAGGAATACCGGTCTATTTCTGGCGTGTGCACGGGAGGGATAAGCCGAGTAAAACGATTGGCGGGGGGGAAGGCCCTCCGCCATGGTGGCGGTTTTGGAAGAGATAGAGGCACATGATGCATAGCATGAAGCCTGAGCGAACGAGTCAACACAACTTTCATGATGAAGTATATTAAGAGATAATGAATTCAGGAAAGAAATAAATCAAAAAGGAGTAATGTATTCTCGGGGGGGAACGCGTAGGGCAACGCGAGAGAGAACAGTAACTTGCCCACCTCACATGCGGCGAGTGACTAACTATGTATGTATGTATGTATGTATGTACACAGTAGTTACGTGCTTGCGGCAGATTCCGCCCCGAGGAAATGGCAGCCACTGCGCTTGTTGCATTGGGCGCAAGTTATGTATGTACCAGGATATTTTCCTTCTCGCATTCACATAAATAGCCCATGAAAGCACGAAAAACACAGCATAGCATGCATGATATTGAATACGTACGTAATAAAGAAAGGCATCCATCCCACTTGAGGTAGACGTAGACAATGTTGACTTTTGGCCTGCAGGACAGCTCCCCGTGGCCATGAGACATTGCGAGGACGGGTGAGAGGCCTGGAAAGAAGAGCGAAGGACTGAATTGCCATTCTCATTGCATTTTTGATAGGACTTAGACTAGAGTGGTGCGCTCTGCTCTTTTGCCTCTGAACCCTCGACAAAGAAGACGATGGAGTCGCGGTCTGTCAGACTCACTGACATATTGCAAGTACAGAGAGGAGTAGAGATGCACAAGAAACGCAGCTTGGTCTTGGGTCATGCCCCCTTGTCATCAATTCATAAACTACGAATGAATTACTCTGAAATACAACTAAAAAAGAATGTTGTTGAACCGCTAGTTACAATATCTGGCGAGTGCTTCGCCACATGCTATCCAAAATATATACCAACTGACCTCACCACCATCGGAGGCGGGGTTTATATACATACTGAGTTTTTGACCTTGATCTTTGTTCATTTATTTTCTGAAACTCGTATTGTTTCTTTTAAGCGCTTTCGCTACTGTGGCCAGCCTACTTTCGGTTGCCATACGCCTTAGTCGTGTAATCTCCCTTATGGACGATAAGATCTTCGGGGCGGTAGTCGTATTTTCCAGTGAGGTAACTAGTGAGAATCGCCTTGGTGCCATCCGCGTAGCGCTTCTGCGCATCCAGAGACGTGCCCGACATGTGCGGGACCATGGCATTGCCGCCACCGAAGGGGTTCTTGACAGTGCGCAGGGGGTGTCCAGGCGCGGCGGGCTGGGGGAACCACACATCGCCTCCGTAGCCGGCAAGATGACCGGACTTGAGGGAGGCGGCGACGGCGTTCTCGTCAACGATGGCGCCGCGGGCGGTGTTGATGAGATAGGATCCTGCAGAGACACGTCAGTTCAAGGGGACACAATACCAGCCGGCACTTCCATCGTCACCTACCCTTCTTCATCTTGCTGATCAGCTCCTTGTTGAAGAGGCCCCTGGTGCCCTGGTGCAGCGGGCAGTTGATGGTAACGACATCGCAGCGTGCGAGCAACTCATCCATGGTGTCGACGCGCTTGCACCCAATTTCCTTTTCCTTGTCCTGGCTGAGAGGCTGGTAGTCAAAGTAGAGGAGCTCCTTGCAGTCGAAGCCTCTGAGACGGCGCAGGACACGCTCGCCGATACGGCCGACGCCCACTGTTCCGACAATCTTGCCCTCGAGATCGTACTCCTGCTTAGCAGCGGCGGCGACATCCCATTCACCACGCTCCACCTGTTCGTGAGCAGGAACAAAGTTGCGAATCAAGATGAGGATGGTCATTATGATGTGCTCAGCGACGGATACGACATTGCTGCCGGTGACTTCGGCGACGGTGATGCCGCCGTTGGTCTTGTTGGCGGCATCGAGGTCGACGTGGTCAGAACCGATGCCGGCTGTGATGGCTAGCTTGAGGTTTTTGGCCTTGGCCAGACGCTCTTCGGTCAGATAACCAGGGTGGAATCTACCCATGTTCATGTTAGCAAAAGTTGGATAAATATGGGGCCGGGAGGGTGGGAATGGCGCCATTCCGGCATATGTACTCCGTGTGCACTTACGGAGTCGTGATGATGATTTCTGCATCGACCAATTCCTGGTCAAATTTCGAGTTCTCCCCTTCTTTGTCTGACGTGGTCACCAGAGTATGTCCCTGATCCTCAAGCCATTTACGCAAGCCGAGCTCGTTCTCGGTGGTGCCGAGCATCTCGGGAACCTGAAATATGACGTCAGAAAACGGGAGAAGGAAAAATGAGCAGATGGCCGCATGAGTATAGCACTCGCTAACAAAATCATTGTTTAACTCTCTCCGGGTGCCGGTCGAGGTAGAATACAGGGGAAATGAAAATTATACTTACGTCCCGGGCGTGCTGACCGCCGCCATAGAGAACCATGAGAACCTTGACCTTTTCGCGCTCAGATGTTAGCAGATGCACTGATAATGCCTAAACATCCCTGCTGGACCAGATTCGACAAGCAATGCATTTTCTGTTTGCATCGTGACAAGTCGAGAACACCCAGCCGACCAAAGGGAAACAACGCAAGACGGGTTGGCAAAATACCATTTTGATAGCCTGAGCCTGTTGTGTGCAGTGCGAGTGTTTCTTTGGTGATAATAATGTCGATTCTGAAATCGGCACAAGAGCGAGACGAAGGAGACGAAGGAGACGAAGGAGACGAAGCGGACACGTGGCACGATATTCACGGGGAGTCGCAGTGGTAGCCTATTAGCGGGTGAGTTGGGTTGGAATCGAGATCAACGAGATCAAAAGGCCGAGATTGGAAGGCAGAGATCCTATGTCGTGGACTGCTGCAGAGCCCCGAGACGCGGCCACATATATACGTGCATCAAGCCGGCATGGAACAAGTTTTTGCATCGTCGCCAGCTTTGCACCAAAGCGTCCGGATGATCATCTGGCTCCGGGTGATCATGATATCATCTGGCTCCGGGTGATCATGATATCATCTGGCTCCGGATGATATGCCGGCCACGCCTGTTAAGCCGTTCGACAGGCGCTTTTCTCGTACAGAACTCGGCATTTTCGGTAGGGCCAAGTCATCCTGATAGTCGCGATTCCCGACAATGTCTTGGCAGCCCCCGGAGCTTAGGAGGAAACTCGGGATTCGGGAAGGATGAGAAATAGAGGCACCAGCGGCCCGCCTTTTACCTCCGGGTTTTGGCCTGTTTCGCAGCCGACAAGCTGGTCGGCGCTAGGGTATGTGCAGGTCACAGACTCACAGGTGACCAGGCTGCCAGCCCGTTGAAGGCGGGGCGGCGGGTCATTGACATTCTATCAAGAACGAATTGTTGTTTCCGATGCTGGAGCTCTACGGAGTAGTTATGTAGTTAGTTATCCAATGCAACCCCTCGCTGTTGGCTGCCATTACGTCACTGATTCAGCATCAACCGACGATGACTGCCAACGGAGGGATTCGTCCGGGAAACCCCGTCCTAAGATGTCCGGGGTGTCGGCGGGAAGGAACCCCCACTCATTTATGGCACCGCCGTTCCTTCTCTCCTAACTCCTGAGTCCTGGCTCCTGAGTTTATCTCTCGTCATCGTCATCGTCTCCATCGTATTATGTATGGCCTTTCACTCTTTTCCTTCTACCGAGCGAGCGTTGCTTTTCTGACAAAATTGCCATGGTATTGCTTGGAGTCGCTGCGCAGCCCAAACACTACTTACCTAATTATCGCGATTCACGCAGGCATGCAAGCAGCAAATGCGTGCCGAGAAAAACTGTGAAGAACGGAAAATGAAAAACGGCCAACAGATAACTCTCCCCTGCAGAAATGGCCGCAGGATTCATCTGAATTGACAAAATTGATTGTCTATTGACTGTATTCAACTCTACTCAACTAGCCCTCTGACCGCTTTCTTTTCGCTTGCTTTTCTCTAAATTGGAAGAGAGAAGACTTGCTCTAGATATATCATACAGCAGAAAAACTGTCAAGGATAGGGGAACTACACTAAGTCTAAATTGGAGAGCGAAGATCAGAAACAAGGTCGAGAAAGTGAGGGGCAACTAACTGCTTAAACAGGTATGTAACTTGCATTCAATCTTTTCCTCCTCCAGCGCGGCTGACTTGCCATCTGGGGTACGAATCCGGGATTGGTTGCTGTCCCTATTCCGACGTGACGGCTGTGTGGCGGCTCAGGAGCCAATGACCTGAAGTTGCGAGATCATTATAATCTGACCAATTTGACCAATTGCGTCATTCGCATTCGCGGAAATATCTTCCTCATTGGACGAGCAGCACTGCAACCCTACCATACGGTACTTGGGCGTGATACGCCACGTTCTGTCTTCGCACGTTATCAAGCCCACGGCACATGGTCGAGTGGAAATCAGTGCATTTCCCGACCTTTGCGGGTCGAGCCTTTTGTGCCACATGCACGAGGAGTGAAAGCAGGGTGGTAACATCGGTCGTCTATTTTCAACGCATCTTGAGAGTTCCTGACTCGAACCTATCCAATATCACGATTCACCGAAGAGGTGGCGTCTTGCCCGGAAGGCTAGGAGCGCAATGGCATGATAGCGAATAGAGAAGAGATGAGTGAAACCCCCGCAAGGCTGAAACGTCGACATTTCTTGACGACGAACAAAAAGGATTGAGGGATGACTTGCCGCAATGGCTGAGGTCAATGTTGTTGGCTGTTTTCTCAACGTCTGATGAATCTGCGACTTCAGGCTCTTGATTGAGTCAGTCGGCCAACTCCACCGGGGCTCCGTCTCCTTGGCGGACAAAAAATAAGAGTTGTCCGAGTCATAAGGCTGACTCTGGGCTCGCTAGAGGTAGATCTCGACATGAAAATGTATCACTCCACTTCGGACTCTTGGCTTGTTGCTTGCCCCTCGATGGCGCCAGATGGCGCCACTTACCACGAAAACGGGGATTCGGCTCTCAACTACCCCAAAGTCGCCATGACGGTTGTTTTAAGCAGCAGATCGATCGCAATCGATAGTAAGATGCTGCCATTGGGCTAGCTGACAATCTGAGAACCGAAGAAGTGGTTTGAACATTGGGCTAAAACTTCCCGGACCATACCACTGGGCTCGTACCCTTCGAAGTTTGGAGCCTGGGCCGGGCTCCACATCTAAACCACACACCGCAAGAGACTGCCTGAGTGAAAAAAGCTGCTGTCACCAACACGTGAAGGACAAAGACAAGGTATCCACCGGGCTCCGAAGCCTGTATATGAACCAATGTGGCTTTCCCCAACTATGCTGTGTTCATCTAAAATCAGCGGCTAAGGTGAGCCAAATGAGCGGCATTTATGAGCGTGATACAATGCGATTTGGGCAAACTCCCAGGTTCGTCCCATTCCAAGTTTCCCAACGACCTAGGAAGAGGCGAATTCGGATGCGTGTAAAATCAGCCGCGCATGTCTTTTATCGCCTCGAGCCATTGTCCCTTACCCAATCGGTACCTTGCGGCCGAGTCGGAGCAGCCTTGTGTCTGTTCTCGGTAAACTTGCTATTGACAAGTCCGGGGAAAGAGGGGGAGCGGGAAACGGTCCAAGGAGCCACATGGCTTAGACTAGATATGGCTGGCGCTTTCTTGCACGCCATAATCAGCCCATGGCCTCTACCTATTCTCTTCTGACCTGTCAAGAATTAGCCGCCCGTCGCAGTCACTTTGTCGAGCAGGCGGTGGGGGGAGTCGCGAAACGAGGCTTGCGGTTAACGACAAACGGCTGCCAGACCCTACTGCCATCCGGTGACCCAGTGTGCCGGGCCTTGTATGAAGCTTCAGCGGATATTAATGGGGGCGTTGTTCCCTCGTTCCCTCCTTTAAATTGTGACAAAGTGCTGTGAGAACATCAAGTGACTTACTACGAACAGCAATTGTGACACTTTTTCTTACACTTGTCTGTCTCCAGCCTCTACAGATACGTGGCTTTCTCTGTCTCGTATTGTTCCGACTTTTTCATCCCGTGCAACAGTACTGTCTTCGCCGGCACTACCAAAAACATCCATCTTCTTACTTTGCAAATCATGGAACCCGTCTTCATGAGTCAACGCGACGACCGCTACTTCCACCAGGAGCCTCTGGAAGACTACTCGTTCTGGCAAGCCGATCCATGGTTTAACCATGCGCAAGCATGCAGTCCCATGCTCTCACATGGGCTGGGGAAAAAATACGATCCCTCTTCAGCTCAAGATACAATACCATGGATGTATCCTGAACCCCTCGTCTTCGCCTCACCTGCGCCCGGTCCCGAGCACGTGCCCACTCACTTCTCTACACCCGTTCCGAGCACACCTGCTCAAGCCTTACCGCCACCGAATCCCAGGCGTTCTCCCGCGAAGAGGCCCCTGATCAAGAATGAAGTTGTCGAGAGACCAATCATGAAACGCGCGCGCACGCGTAACCGATCAAAGTCATTGTCTATGAGCCAGAGCGATAAGTCTTCTGCAGACGACTCCTCGGTCAAGGACAGAGACGACGTGGACCTCGAGAGAAGCCGCATGGCATCCAACAAGTTTAGGGCGCGCAAACGCAGCGAGATTGCGCAGCTCGAGACGGAAGAGTACAACATAGAGGACGCGAATCGCCATTTACGCAGCATAATGGAGTCACTCAAAAGCGAGATACTGTCACTCAAGATGCAGATCCTGCAACACGCCAACTGCAACTGCACACTGATACAAGAGTACATCAGTAAAGAAGCGGTCAGCTTTATACAGAACTTGGAGACCAAGACATGAGTGGACGGCTTCAGTGATGGCCTCACGCTTCAGTGGGCTTGCGATTCGCGTTTTTTTTTTTTTTTTGCGGTTACAAATACACGGTCGTGATAGATGGATGGACTGTGAATCTGCGATGTACTCTTCCGGGGTACTGCATGGACGGCGTTTCTTCTTAATGGGGTTGGTCTTTTTTGCGCATACGGCATATGTATACCACGCTGCATATCGAGACTCGAGTGAAATGGCATAACGAGCCAATAGGATCAGTGTATATGTAGTAGTTCAGAGCTCCGGCGGCCGTCTTGGCGACTGTATCTTAAGAGAAGCGCTCAATCTAATTCTACACTGTACAGGCCATATGCATATATTGTACAACAGTCCCTCATCTGGCATCACACATGCATTTCCATGATGGTGCACTATGAGTCAAGCAACCAAAAAAAATGTAATGAATACACCACATCCCATGATAGGCTCCTGCTCAGTGCTGCTTCTGCTGCTGCTGCACGGCCATCTTCAAGATCTGACGACTGAAGTGCATGTCGTAATATTAATCGCTGCATCTGCACACAAGAATGTAGATCCACGGTAATTCCGAGCCAAAAAGCAAAACTAAAACATATGCAGAGCACATAGGTATGTAGGTATGTATCTAGAGGTAATAGTGCGGCCGTAAACGAGAGACAAAACAAGGAGATTCCCACAATTTAAATGCCCCCAGCCAAGCCCAATCTAAGCCATCCCCCGGGCACCCTGCAGATATTACGCAAGTGGCAGCACAATTCCTACGGAAGACCCAGTACCACGACCATGACACCGGCACCAGCCTCTCACACTGGGAACGGCATCGCATGGTGACATACCATTGGAGCGGGGCAGGGCAGAGGCGTCCAGCCACAATTGTCAATGAGCTTTCGGCGAGTTTCGGGCAAGGGCAGTTCCGAGTCCCGACGATTTACGAACTAGTTACCATGCTACCGGTGCTTAAATATGTAGGTACCAACATGCTAACTTCCGAGCGGGGGATATCTTTGTCACTTTGACGGCCCCCTAGGGGTTCGGGTCGACTTGGGGGGGGGGGGGGGGGGGGGGGGGGGGGGGGGTTTTGTCTCCGAGATCGACATTGGATTGTCTCCGAGGGGAGCGGGCCCCGCTGGTAATGAAGGGCAACTAAAGCGCCTGGATCGAACGCCTCGATCGGACGCCTCGTTTGTTGCGATAATATGGTCTGACTTCTTCTTTGGTGCTGAGGCTACATACCTATCTATCTATTTATTTATCTATCTATTTATCTATTTATCTATCTATCTGTCTATCTGTCTATCTATTACTTACCTATTGTAGGAGGTTGTTCCGGACGGGTTTGGATAAGAAGGTTTCATCTGAGGATTGGGTCAGTCTTGGATGGTTGGGTTGCGCAGGACGGCTGGTTCAGGACGGATGTAACAACGTATGTACTCGTAGGGCGGGTGGTGGAATGCCATAAGTCTCAGTTGCAAGCCGCGTTGTTACAACTTGTTAACGCCTACACATGCCATGTGCCGACAACGCCCGCATAGGCGCGCGGAGAAGTTAGAACTTAACTAGAATTGGGCGGAGAACTGCCTGGATCTGAATGCGGCCCCAGATTTCGCTTGCTTGACTCGGAAAACCCTTGTTGGGGGGGGGTTACATGACGCGCATCAATTTGCCTGCCTTGACTTCCCGCCTCATCCTGATTTGTCCGGCGAAAACAACGTGCCATCATCACATCGGGGCCCGGCCGGGGGAGGCCCAGAATTCGGAACGGCAACGGTCCGCACTGACCAAGTGAAGCGGGTATTCCCCGGTATTGGGGAATATTACGGAGTACATAGGTATGTACATATGTACATACATGGTCAAATTGTCGGTCCGGGAAGTTGGAACAACGAGGGGCTCTTGTTGCTTGTAATAAAGGGAGATAGTTAACTAAGTAATGTAGTTGTATGCACGAAAGGAGTGAGGCAGGCAGGCTTTCGGTAGCCACTCCTTTGTACTCCGTAGTAACAGTCTGAGTAATAAGCCCTTGAGGCTTGATTGAACCCTGCGCTAGGGACGGCGTGTGACCACTGATCGTTGCGAGCTTGAGGTCCGGGATAGCACGTGGCCGCACATACAACTAGAACGGGAGAACATTTCAGCATAGCATGTGGACGTCAGCGCTGGGAAAGTCCTCCTTTCTCCCTTTCTTCTCCATCCTTTGCCAATGAGTCATGACACCGTTGATATTCATCTGCAGTCGCAATGAGCTCAGTCCTCAAGACTGTGATTTCATTCTGTTGTGTTGCAACTTGCAGCAACACTTCGGATGGCTTCACTTCACTATGACACGCGCTCGCCTCTACACTACACGTAGATAACCTACGTACATACCTACCTCCCTATGTACCTGTTAGACTACCTAGGTACCTCTGGCCTCTTGGCATCACCTTCAGGGCCCACCGAAACGGCGTCTAAAAGCCATTTCTACGACATCTCCGCGCTGCAAGAACAGAACAAACATGGCGACTTTGCCGCTTAGAGTCTCGACTCTCGAGAACGAAGGCGCCACGCTGATGCATCTCTCTTCTGCACGTGCAGGCCCAACAGAACATGTATCTTTCGTCTCGGAAGATCCCGGTGCAGCTCCGGAATAGGGGCCCGGGCCAGACGTAGTTAGATCCGCATTTGAAGTTCATTATACCTGCCTACATGGCACTTTGAGGTTTAGACTATGTAGTCGTGGGTGTAAAGAGGGTACACCCACGAGTACCTCAAAGCGTCGAGGTCCTGAAGATCCAAGCCTTGGCAGTCAAATTGTCACTCACAGACTACAGTGCGCGAACGTCTTTCTTCGACACCGACATGCAGCCCAAGACAAGCCACGACACGTAATCTGCTCGGGAAACGCGACCCTTATCTACTTTCCTGTTTCTTTTTCCTTTGTCTTTCTGTCTTTTTTTGCACGTCTTTATCCTGGAGAGGTTTCTACGTTTTCTCCTACAGGGTGGGTAGCACACGCTAGCATGTATCCGCTGACGGAGAAGAGATGGCTGTACGGAGTATGCGCTCGCTAAAATTTCTGCAATGTGCTCTGTCTATGCATCTATTCGTTGCATGGATAAAAAAGTCTAGTAGTGCTTTTACCTAGACGAGTTCTGCCCGTCGACGGGTTATTCTCATTTGGTCTGGAAACAAGTAAAAATTTGGGATGACCCTGCTTCTAGTCAAAGCTGAGCAGGGTCGCGTGGACAGCAAAAAACGTGGTTTCGCCCGGGCTCGAACCGGGGACCTTCTCGGTGTTAACGAGAAATCATGACCAACTAGACCACGAAACCGATCTTTCTGATTGGTTGACGATTCATCAATTAATTTCAAATACAAAGGCTTACACGTCATTTGTTTGTGAAGACCGTGTTCCACTCTCTCTCTATCGGGACCTCCCAACTCCTGACAAGCTCGCTCGAACAGCAGTTTGCTTCTGCGCGACATGGCGCGCGCGGACCCAGAGGCCGAGATCGCGGCGGCCAAAACAGCGATGGTGGATCCACGAGGGGTCTCATTGGCTGCAGCGTTCTCAGCGGCAATGGTATCGCTCTTAGTGTTGTACTCCGTAGAATCTGCTGTGAATCTGCTACATTTGTATATACATACACGTGTAGACTAACTAGGTCAGCGCCGCCCTCTCCACCCTCACTGCCATCCAAGGGGTTGTTGACCGGTCCTCTGCCTTATCCTCGTGTGATTCGGCACTGGTATGAATTCCGTCGGCCCCAATTGAAGGTGTTGTTGTTGCTGCGTCGTCGGCGGAGGTTGAAGGGGCTGCCGGGCGAAGTGAGGGTATTGCTGTGAGGGTGAACACTAGAAACGAAGAGATTGCTGCTCTTGTACATGCCGCAACTCACGGGCCGCCCTCTCCGTTCGTTCGGCCGACTCTACTTGTGACTGGTGCAGCACGCCGGTTAGCTGTTGAAGGCGTGGCGGCCTCAAGTTTGGCGTCTGTCAGATTGCCACAGCGTATATGTATCTCCTTTGTGACACTACTTGCCGCAAAGCACGTTTGCCCTCCGGCAAGAGCAGTTATTGGTGTTGCACGCAGTCTGGCTCTTGCAGCCGCAAGATACACGGTCTCGAGCGAGTGCTCGCACCGCAGCTTGTGAAGGACCAGGAATACATAGGACCTTGATCAGAAGGCTGGCCGACCGGCCAAGCGGCTTCAACGTCGTTGCGGTCGGTGAGTTCGTTCCTGGTGCTGCCACGCGCCGTGCTAGACGCCTTAGCGTTCGGTCGACGCGCCACTGGCTTCCACGCTTCGTGAACGACTGATGTCTCACGTACTCATAGCGCCTGAGGATTTATGAAGTGCTGGCGGTCGACGAACCAATGCACGTCGAAGTCCGTGGTCTTGAGCACGCTGCCGGTCTCCAAGATGCTCATGATCTTGTGGTAACAAGGCAGCCCCAGCAATGTAGTTGTCGCAGGGTATATAGGGGCATGTACAGCACAAACCAGTGGCCAGACGGCTGCGCCCACTCTTTTGTGCAACAGTACATAGTCGTCGTTACAGACGCAATCGTCACGTGTGCATTGCCGGTATCGGCCTCTGGGGGTCCGTGCGCGCCGTGGTGCTGTCAAATAAAATATAATGGGTTTTTGGGTGATGAAGTGCTTGTATTGATTGACCATGATTGTTGTGTTCTTGTGATGCATTGATACGCTCGACTGTACCATCTGCATCATCTTTCCGAGTTGTTTCCTTTCCTTCTCGTAGAGGTCGTTTGCTATTTTGTATGTGTTCAGAAGGTGATTGAAATCCTCCACGTCCACTCTGTAGGCTCTCACCGGAAAGGCTGCCAACCCTTGGTAATTAAGAGCCGACCATTGCATCGCACTTATCGGCGGCAGGTTTGAGAGCCTACAGAGTGGACGTGGAGGATTTCAATCACCTTCTGAACTGTTAGATGGTAGCAGCCTCACATCTTAGGCATCACTTGTTCCCCTCAGGCATGTAGCACTTTAGGGCACAGCCCCTGCATGTACATAGCCTCCTTTGTTCCACGGATGTGGACAGCCTAGATAGATCATCATCATCATCATTTTCCCACACCGTCTCACATGAACACATACAAAATAGCAAACGACCTATACGAGAAGGAAAGGAAACAACTCGGAAAGATGATGCAGATGGTACAGTCGAGCGTATCAATGCATCACAAGAACACAACAATCATGGTCAATCAATACAAGCACTTCATCACCCAAAACCCCACTATATTTGACAATTAAGAGTCTCACTGCCTTTATCAAAGCTATACCATCGATTCCAAAATCTTACCGACAAAATGACTACCTTCAAAAACGAGCAGACGGTTTTTCTTCGCACTCCGAGCGACTGGATGAGTTGGATTGATTCGATCAAAGCCGTCGCAATCCATAACGATATTTGGGACCAAATCAAACCGGAAGGTCCTCATGTGCCACTCAAGACAAAACAGGCGTGTGTGTGTGTACGTGACTTATGCCCTGTATTACCGCATATCCGACAGGTGCACAGAAGTAAGCTGCGCTCGAACAGAACTTCGTTTCCTTGTGTCTGCCACCTACTCGTGGGTGTCCTTTTCAAAAGGTTAAACCCACGAGTACTTGCATTTCGCGAGGGCTAGGGTGTTCTATCGTCCTGCTCTAGTTCGACTTGGACTTACACATTTCAAGATTGCAGATGGCTTTTGTAACGGCCAGTCAATGTGTTATCCAACTGAGCTACACGCCCCCCTACAGAAGGGCACGATTCCAAGACAACTGCTGCCTTGAAATAATTAACACATATAGACGACTTTGTGACACTTCGTCACAGCTTTAGCGTTGGTTGAAACTGGATGCGACGGAATATCTCCAACTCGATAGATACCCTACAAAACGCGCCGAGCAAAATCCAACAAGCACACGCCTTCGTTCCGCCCGCAGGCGCACATACACAACAGCCAAATAGTAGGCCCTAACTGTACCATCTGAATTCATCCTTCACCTGGCGTGATACCTTGTCTAAATGCCATTTCTCGCCCGGAGAGCCATGCTGCTTGGATATAATACTACGTCTGAACCTTGAACCATCGACCAACACGCCTCATCTTGAGATTGTGCCTCACGCCCTCACCTGACACCGGAGGACATAACTCGGAGTTCATAGTCCATGTGGAATACGACTCATCCCGGTTATGCCTCCCCTTGGCCAGATTTGTTGTCATCGGCAGTGCTCAACCTCGCTCTCAGCTGCCCGGCCTCATCATGCTCAGCGTCCCATCGATCGACGTCGACAAGAGGCACCTTGATGAGCTTGTGCGAAACAACACTATCGTCCTGGGCCTTGACCACCTCGGCTCGAATACGGTACTTGCGCCATCTTGGAATGACATGCATCCACGCGACGTAGTACAGGCCACAAAGCAACAAACTAAGGATTTGTATCACGCACAACGTCAGCTCTCATGTCGGGTAGTGGACAAGTACAAAAAAAGGAAAATAAAACTCACATGCCAATTCCCGTCACGCAGTATGTTGCGTACCAGAAGCTCACGTTTCCAGCATAAGGACCACCCTTGGGCGGCCACCACGGCATCACTAAAAGAAAGACTTGTACCAGGTTGTAAAACACCAAAAGGACATCGTATACGCGAAATTTGGACTTGGGAAGCTGGTTCCGGCGGCGGCGATGACGAATAATATAGACACCAAGCGTCATGGCCAGACCGAACATGGCCTCCGGATATGTCTTCAGACTGACGACAAACTGAAAAGCATCACCCGCCGGCGGCGCAGCAATCATGATAAACGTCATGAGCCACCTGAGAGCATAAGGGCCAATAGGCGTCCCAAAGGGCTTCGTCGTCACCCAGAAGTCGGTAAAAGGCAAAACACCCTGGCGGCCGATTTCTCGAATCATACGCGACTGCCCAATCAGCGACGCCAGCAGGTTTCCATATGCGCTCAGTAGGACCAGGACGTTGAGTGCCGTCTCCGCGGTCCCGGGCCCGAAAACGGCGACAAAGAAGACTCCCGCCGCGATCTCTTTGGACTGGCCAAAAGTGGATTTGTCTACGGCTGAGAAATATGCAACGTTGCAAAGCACGAACAAAACGGAGACCCCGACGACGGAGCTAAGGCCGTGCCGCTTGAGCGATGGAATGGGGTCCTTGATCTCGTTGACCATGTTGAAGGCATTGGAGAAACCCGTGTAGGTAAAGACGATGCTGACAAGGGCAGACGACAGGTCGTTTCCATTGTTGGTGGTGCCTTCAAATGCATTCCTGAAGTTGGCGCCAGGGTGAGGCACTCTTGGTGCGTGGCCTCCCAGGACGACCAGGCCGGTAATACTGATGAAGATGAGGGTAATGATTTTCAGCATGCCAAAAACGTTGGCCGCCCACATGGAATACTTGTTGTGAACAATGACGCCTAGAAACACGAATTTTAGTTATTGACTTGCCCGTTCTCGTCGTCCGGAACGCAGGAATGTCTTCAGGGCTGGGAGAAAGTATATAGGAAGCGGGAAGAGAGGGTGCCTCGTCTTCTTCGAAAAGGCTGGCCAACTCACACAGTACAGCCAACGTGTACGCTGCAATGGCCACCCCCTTCATCTCCCACTCACTGGGCGTCCTGCCAGCAATACGCCACAGATAGCGCGACAAGACAATAGCGTTGCTGCTGCTAAACGACAGCATGACCGACTGCACCGCGTAGGCAACGGGGAAGAAGTATCGTGGCCGTGGGTAGGCCTGCTCCAGGTACACGACCTCGGAGCCGCTGCGATTGGGAAAGTAGCTTGCCAGCTCGAGGTAGGTTCCGAAGCCGGCAATGGCCATTAAGCCCCCGAGGGTCCAGTAGATCAAGGCCAAACCGACCGAGCCGGTGGCGCCAAGGATGATTCCAGCTGCATAGAATTAGATCATGTTGAGTAGCTCTAGCACGGTATGAAGACGGGCGATTTGACCCAAGATCGAACAGAATAGAAGACGGACCCAATAAGAAGCACTTCAAATAGAACGCGGAGAAACATTGTGATAAAAGAAGCGAAATAAAAGATCACATACGTGTGGAAAAGACGCCCGTCCCGACCATCTGGTTCACATTGAGAAAGATGATAGTAACCCATCCGACATCATAGCCCAAGGGCGAGTCGTGCTCAACGGGCGCCCCAGCAGCCTCCTGGTACGTCGCTTCAGAGCAATTCCCCCCCTTGACACGAGTAAAAGCCAGATCCCCATCGTACACGACAAGTCGATCAGAGGCACTAATAGTCGACGTGGAAGCGAAACTTTTTCCTGCGTTCGAATCCGAGGCAGTCAGACCGGCATCCATTCGCGCGATCTGGAATACGCGCGAGGGGGGAGCGGCGAGGGACGAGTGCGCTTCAAAGAAGAATACCTAATAAAGGTACAGTTTTCCATGTTTGCGAAAAGAGCGTCAACGCATGTATGTATATGTATGCATCTCGTTGGTATCCCCCCCCCCCTCTCTCTCGCATAAAGCGTTGGCCCTGCCGTGGTGCCACGACAACGGGGTTGCCACGCCGGTAAGTCTGGTGGCACAACTCGGGGCTTCCCGTTGTGGCATAAGATAGATAGATATCTCGAGTCGAGAAGGTGAGCCCTTCACCCGTCAGAGGCTGCAGCAGATAAGGGGATAAGCAGCGGATGATGGGTATTGAAATGGGCAAGAATGAAGCAAAGTTAATTCAGACGAGGGGTGGTCCACAGACAAAGCCGATCGATGGCATTAGCTGGCAGACGTATTCGCGCATGATGCATCTGCAACCCATTCACCAGCTTGTGGCCAATCATAGGGTTGAGAAGGAAAAGAGAAGCAGCATTTCAAGATCAATTAGGTTGTCGAGAGTTGGTGGAGCACGGGATGGCATGTCATGGTGACGGGTGCATGTGATGTTTCAACCAAGTCCACCAAGTCCACCAAGTCCACCAAGTCCACCAAGTCCTACATCCATGCATAATGCGGGCTGTGATTTGTTTGAGAATCCCTTCCCCTTGTGTGACACGAATCTTGGGAACGCGGGGTACTTTGGACGCAACTGAAGTTAAACTGGACACGGCATCTCGCACGCGCATCGACACCATCTCGACAGACTCTTCGTATTCTGGTTCAGGCCCAGAAACATGGGCTGCGTCAGCAGAATGTCGCTTGATACAGTTGTTGTGCTGATGTGGGGTTGGGTGTCTGATATGTATGCATGATGAGATTATGAAGTTGGAGGTGGGCGATACTTAATGAACCAGCCTATGACACTTCGTGGACAGAAGACAAGAATTCCTTGCGAGGGAGTGTGCCTCAGCCAAGCCAGTCAGTAGAAGAAGGTGTGTCAGTCTTAACTTTCTTGGATTCAAACTCTCTCAAACGCCGATTGATAACATTATAAATGAAAGTACAGGTACGCCCGCATTGTCACACCTCTCTACATTATCGTGCCTACGCATTCTCGCGTCTCGCGTCTCGCGGTTAAGCGTATTGGCTCGTCTCCTTTTCGCTCCACTCCCAGAACTGTCTCACAGGAGATGTCTCATCCGTTTTCGACGCCTCAATGGCGTTGCGAATATCACCCCGCAAAAAGTTATTGCCGTGTCGACCCCATGGAATGACAAACATGCCTCCGTGCTCCATCTTGAGCTCGGGACTCCACCCAGAGTATAACTCGGTGTAGGCGCCATCTCGGGAAGTATAGCAAAAGAAATTGAGGAGTATCCGCATAGGAGAGTTCATGTAACGCGACAACTCGCTGTTCAGATTACCAGGGTTGAAAGCAACGCTCAAGATGCCGTCGCCACCGTAGCGACGATGGAACTCGGCAGCGTATAGGTTGTTGGCCGCTTTGGACTGGCCGTAATTTTCAAACTGGTAATCGGCCTCGACGGGAGCGCCATCCGGGCCGAGATTCACGCCCCCGGTCGGGGACAAGATGTTTGTGCCGAGGGAGCTCGCCCACAGCACGCGAACCGATGCGGGAGGGCTGCTGGCGGCGGTTTTCTTGAGTAAGGGGAGGAGACCCTTTGTGAAGAGGAACGGTCCAAGACAATTCGTGACGAGCTGCAGCTCGTATCCCTGCTTGCCCTTGCTGCCACGTGGGGGATTCATGACGCCAGCATTGTTGACGAGGACATCCAGGCGGGACTCCCTGGAGGTGAACTCTTGCACGGCCTGTTTGATGGTGGTCAGGTCGGACAAGTCGATGGACAAGAATTCGAGACGGCCCTTGGAGGAGAGGTGGCGAGCCTTGATGTCGTCCACGGCGGCGGTGGCCTTGTCTTGACTCCGGCCCGCGACGTATACTGTGGCATTATGCTGGTACAGGATGTCGACCAGCTCCTTGCCTATGCCTGCATAGCCGCCAGTCACGATGTGCACTTTGCCAGCTTGGTCTGCAAGATTGTCTTCCGTGAGGACCGGCTTCGGAATCATGACTGACTGTGTCACGTTACTCCAGGCAAGCATTTGAGCCATGGTCGCGGAGGTTCGGGACGAGATGGACGACTTGTTTGTTGGTCTAAGCTTGTTCTTGGGTTCGTCCTTCTTGGTCTTATTCTTCCTGGTCTTATGCTCCTGACTGCTATTCTTCTTCTAGCGCTTCTGTTATTATTGGAACAGCAGAGTTTTGGAAAAGGTCGAAAAGTCACTCGAGGATGCCATGAGGCCGCGCACTGTAGTCGTGCAAGAAGAACCAGCAAGCCGCGACGCTTTTGAGGCTGGGAGAGGCGATGGAGTCTCCACTGCTCCGAGAGTCCGGCCTGTACTCCGTAACTAGTTAGGCTGTACCTAAGTTATCGCATTCCTCCATTGTCCGTCAATGTGCGTCGCTGTCTCATATTTTGTCCGCCTCTACTCCGCATCTGATCTGCGCTATGCAGAAACAAAGTCCGTGGTTAAAAGGTACCAGGTTGCTGTAGCTCATGGCCATGCGAAAGTCCGCGAGCACACGAACGAATGCCGAGTGATGATACATCAGGCAACCAAATATGTATATGGGAGCACTGACGTAGTTCTCAATTCTCGTCGTCATCCGCCGAACAATGGCCGAAGCAGACGGACATTCGCCGCGGCTATTGGCCAGCAATGCTACGATGCTCGTATGGAGCCAATCGGACGCTACCTGAGGCGCGAACGGCCTTAGCCAGGGAAAGTATATCTCGAAGATGATTGGCCAATGAGAGGGTCAGGTGTCAGAGAGGGTCAGGTATGGGACCGGGGTCAGGGTCAGCTCTTCTTCCTGCTCGGGCCCAGGAACGCCGCAATCAACAACTATCCTCATCTTCCGCACCTTCAGCACCTTCAGCACCTTCAGCACCTTCAGCACCTTCGGTACCTCTCCTGTCCTTTTGCCTTTTCGTCTGCGACATTCTCACACCCTTGACGTCGTCCGTGACAGGCTATCCATCGCAACGCACATAATGACCAGACGCTCTCCGATGCTCAGCTCGCATCAATCGATCCTGTCGCTGCGCCAACACGATTCCTCGCCTGCTTCTCCAGCTCCCTCTGCATCGCCCACCGTCGCATCCATGTCAGCATCTACTACCAAGTCCAAGGCCTTTGTTCTGGCCGATATAGAGGGTCGTTCACCGCAAGGAATTCGTGCTTGCCCAACCTGCGCCGGCAAACTGGCAGCACGTTACAGTTGTCACGTTGAACTCGGAAACTGGGTTGTGGAAGAATCTTGTCATTTGTGCCAGATTGTCCAGGGAAAACCCGAAGCTTTCACCAAGCCCTTTTGTGATTTTCTGCGCGAGAATCCCACTGTTTTCCATGCCGTCGATTACTTCCAAACCAAATTGAATGATTGTGGATTTGAGGAGGTATGTCGCGCTTCTCGGAGTACCCCGTGGTAGATGCTTAATGCTCATCTAAAGACTTTGCGGAATTAGAGGAGACCTTGAAGTAGAAGAAGCTGACATCTGGTCTTTCTTTGCTTATAGATATCTCCGCGAGATGTATGGGCTGGAAAGCTCCAGCCAGGTGGGAAATACTGGGTCACGCGCAACGGCAGCTCCCTCATTGCTTTTACCGTCGGCGCCGCATATAAGCCCGGAAACGGCGTGGCCATGGTAGCCGGCCATATTGATGCTCTCACCGCTCGACTCAAGCCCGTCAGCACGCGGCCTAGCAAGGCGGGCTTCGTGCAGCTGGGCGTCGCACCATACGCTGGAGGTCTGAACCAGACGTGGTGGGATCGCGACCTTAGCATCGGCGGCCGCGTCGTGTTGCGCTGCCCTGACACGGGCAAGACAAGCACCAAGCTTGTCAAGCTCGACTGGCCCATTGCCAAGATCCCCACGCTCGCTCCCCATTTCGGCGTGGGCATGTTTGGCACCAACAACAAGGAAACACAAGCCGTACCCGTGATTGGCCTGCAAAGCGCCAGCGCCAATCATAACAGCCAGGAACTGCTCGGTCCCGAGGGCGCCTTTGTCAATACACAACCCCGGCGACTGGTGCAGCTGATTGCGCAAGAAATGGGCATCACGGACTACAGCTCCATCATCAACTGGGAGCTCGAGCTCTACGATTCGCAGCCCGCGCAAACGATGGGTATGGACAGGGAACTCATTACGGCCGGCCGCATAGACGACAAGCTCTGCTCGTGGTCGGCCCTCATGGCCCTCCTCGCTGCCGAGACGAACAAGGACGACGGCTGCATCAAGCTCGTGGCCCTCTTTGACGACGAAGAAATCGGCTCGCTCCTCCGCCAAGGCGCCCACGGCAATTTCCTCCCGCTCGTCATCGAGCGCACCATTGAGGCCCTCAACCCGGACTCCTACGGACCTGGTCTCCTCGGTCAGACCTACGCGCGCTCGTTCCTCGTCTCCGCAGATGTCACCCACGCCGGGCATCCCAACTTCATGGAAAGCTACCTCGACCAGCATGTGCCCCTGCTGAATGTCGGGATCGCCATCGCCGCCGACTCCAACGGCCACATGACCACTGACGCCGTCTCTACCTCCATCCTGACCCGGGTGGCCGAGAAAATCGGAGCCAAGACGCAAATGTTCCAGATCCGCAACGATTCCCGCAGCGGAGGTACCGTGGGGCCTATGCTCTCCAGTGCCATGGGTGTGAGGGCTGCGGATGCTGGGCTCACGCAGCTGAGCATGCATTCTGTTCGGGCGACTACCGGGGCGCTGGATCCTGGCCTGGGAGTGCAATTCTTCAAAGGGTTTTTGGATCATTGGGAGAAGATTGATGGGGAGTGGGTGGCGTGATGAGCTTTGCGGCCTTTTGTAACTACCATTTTATTTTATTTGTGTTGTTAGAGTAGATCTCGTTCCGGTACTGTAATGGGGGGCAAGGTTTCTTCTATCTTGCATGCGGGGGTGCATGGCTCGGTGTTGGCGTGTCGTATGATGGTTATTATGGTATTTTGCTCTTCATTATTCATTTCTGTTTTCTCTCTATGCATTGTTTTAGTCGCAGGGGCGGGTTTGCCGGCATAGAAGCTATGTTTACGTAGATGAGGAGGCATTACATTACGTTCATGCTGAGGCGTCAAACTGCATGCGTACATTTGTTCTATATTGCCATTTACATAGGATGTATAGAGTAAAGAGACGAAGTCAGAATTTAGAAAGAAGCTTGGAAAGGCATTAGGATTTATACATACAAGTTATTTATGAGTCTGTCGGGTTTGAATAAGGGGTGTATGTGTATCATGTATGTAGAACAGAGGCTTCATATGGAAGCCATCTCACGAGACGCCTACTAGAAAAGAAGGCCAGGGGGCTAGGAATCTAAGCAAGAGCAGGTAGACAGACGTCTTTGATAGACTAGTCTTTGTTTTCGTTCTAAGAAGCATTCATTGCAGCTAGGCTTTTGGCTGGGTTGTATGGACAGGGACATGATGAACTGGCACATTCAAGGCATGATAACAAGACTATGTATTGCTTCAGATATCTCCACTCCTTCACTAGGATCAGTCGGTGGTAGCATGGAAGAGAAAAGCACGGTAGAGCAGAAAAGGCTATTCAATTGCGCACACGCCTTACTAGACACAATCCTCGACCCTTCTCTGCACATTCCGCGCCCGGCCTGCTTGCCATGGACTAGTAGCATCCGCCTCCACATCCCTCCCTTCCTGAGCTACTATCTCATCATCATCATCATCATCATCATCATCATCATCCTCTTCTTCTTCGTCCTCATCACTCCCCTCCTTAATCCCACCCCCAACCCCCTGCTCCCCCGCACTCATACCCGGTATCCGCCTCTTCACAAAATCCTGCTTATGCGCCTCAGCAAGAATCTTCGAAAAAGACCGCCCACTCGCACTCTCTGTGCGCCGACGCACCGTTCCTCCTAGTGCGCTCGCCACAGCCGAGGAACTTCCCTCCACCGCTGACGGATTTACCACGCCACGGCGTCGATTCGCTTCCTGGTCCTCCTCATCCCGCGGCGGCAGCAGCGGTGGCGGGGGCGGGCACGGCCCAGCAGAAGATCTACTATCTGAGCTGCTCGCACGGCCCATGAGCGGCTCAATCAGGTACGGGAGGGGAATGTCCCGCGAGGCTTTGTACTGGGCGACGTTGGCGCAGTGTTCGTTTTCGACGCGCAGGAGAGCCCACATTGCTCGGCGGAGGATTTCGACAAGGGACACAAAGAAGGATACGAGGGCGGAGTGTTGAGTGTTGTGTGTGAAGATGGCGTAGAAGATCCATGCGAAGCGGAGGATGGGGTCTATGGTCATGATGAGGTAGTAGGGCCATTGGCGCTTGAGGGCTAGGATGTCGCGGAGGGCGCGGTGGCGGGTGTCGGTTTGGAGGAGGGAGAAGTCCATAAAAAGGTCCCAGATTGCTGTCATGAATTAGACGTGGATGAACGGCCGAGAAGGGGGTCGAGGAGATGTCCGGTCCAGTCATTGATCCGTGAGGAGGAAATAAACTAAAGAGACAAAGAAGGGGTTACACATACAGACGTAAACGCTATTGATGACTGAAAAGCCTATAAATAACGCGAGGTTGGAAGTGGTATGATTGATGCGGTAGAGAGAGAGCATCACGGCAGCAACAATGGTCATGACGTATTTCCCCCCGTTGACGAGATGTGGAAATACGTTGCGCGTGTCTCGGTATCGTCGCAGGCATTGGAACAGTCGCCAGATGGGCGGCAGCGTCAAGAAGAAGCCCAGGAGGCGAGAGTTTGAGGAATTGCACTGTTGCGGCTCGTTCCAACGATTGGCGTATAGACAGAAGAACAGCTCGATGTTCTGAGGGGAACCAAAATATCGTGTCAGCCACAAAGAGGTCACAGTTGATGGAATAGAAGAGCGACAAAACTGGCTGATTTGGGTAAAGGAAGAGCAGACCTACCGCCATTGCGTACGTCAAAGAACAGTACATGTCGCCCAAGAAGAAATCTCGAAACTCGACAGGATAGAGACCGGCCAGCAAGAGTCGCCACTATACCACGAACTTTTCCATCAGTAATCCGAGAGCAGCAGACGGAGACCACCTAGCAAGTCGGAAGGAGGGGGGAGGAAAAAAAGAGAGGAGGGGCTCCGTTCTTGCGAACCAACTACAACTAGATGGCTACTGAGAGCAAGGAGAGATAAAAGGCCGAGGGTAAGAAATTCTTACATGAGCATATATGAACCACTTCCGGCTCTTGTAGCACAAATATGGGCTAGGCACAAAAATAATACCCACCGTGATACTAATCAAGAATACAGGATAGTAAATATAGAGCCATCCAGCCCCAAACCTGCTGAAATTCATCCACATAAAGATCCCCAACAACAGGAAGAAGAAGCTCGGAAAGACAGCAAGACGTCTCCAGTCCAGCATACTCCGCTGATCAAACTCAAATATAAACGGATAATTGATCTTATTCCGCGTCCAAATGAAGCAATTCACACAAAAGAGGAACAACATGAGCAGCATGAGGAAGTATCCCGCATAAATCTGCATCAGATAGCTCGTCTGGACTCGGAGCACATCGTCACCCGCCTCGAGGAGCTGCGCCCCGTAGATGAGGCCCTCGAGATTGAAAATCAGGCCCGTGCCGATGAGGAACCCGTTGAGAAATGAGGTGCTGGATTCAGTGGTCGGTCTTTGGGTGAGACTGCGGAGTTTGCCTGCCGCGAGCTTGTGGTTGCCTCGCTCAAAGTACCGGGCGTATACGTCCTCTACGGCCTTGATGTGCCCGTCCAAGACATCGCTTTGGACAAACCAGGCCTTGTTGACGCGGTCGTTCATGTACCGCAGAGGGGGTCGCGCATGGGCAGCCTTGTCGAATTTCTTGTTGAGTTTGCGGAAGGCCGTTCGGTTGAGCAGCGCGTACGACTTGAGGAGTTCGAGGCCTCGGTAGAATTCCTGGAGAGCCATCTTCAGCTTGCGCTTTGCGGTGCGGTACGAGACGTCTTCTTTTTTTCGCCGTCGGGTGTAGTCTCGCGCTGCATCGTGGGCGGATACATTTGCGGAGGCCATGCTCTGTAGACGTGGTGTTGTGGGCATGTTGCGCAACGCTTTGGAGTTGGGGCCTGGGGGGAACATCTTGGCCTTGATGGGTTGCACCCAATCATTCACGCCGTCGTTGGGGTTGTCGCCCTCGGGGCATGGTTCGCCGTTGGCGTGGGCATGTTGTCGGTGTGAGAGTTCGTGGATTCGCCGGTTTCGCATTTCGTGTAGTTGCTGTCGTAGCAAGGAGAGCCGCTCCCCGGCTTGGTCCTCTTTGAGTTTATAGAAGGCCTCGACCTTATCGAGTTCTGAATCCATAAAGTCAAAGAATTCCCGTTTTCTCTCCCGGATCAAGTCAAAGTCTGATCCGGCGCTGTCGAGTCTCGCCGTGTCTCGTCTGTTTGGGCCAAGCGTATACGAGTGCGTGTGCGACAAGATACGGCGCAATTGCGACTGTGAATCAGTTGTTGTTGGCCTAGCATTCGGTCGACGAGATGATGAAGAGATTGGCCTACGGGCTTCTCGATCGGACGCTGCTGTGCCCGGCGTGAACTCCTCCGTAGAGCGGCGTCGCAAGGGTATCCGGTTCCCCTTTCGTTGCATCGTTTCCGTCGGTCTCGCAAGTTGGGGTGAGTCGGGCGCCTCGATTGCTGGGGCTGGCAACGCAAAATCTTGCTTCTTGTCGTCGGGACGGTCTCTCAACGAGCTGTATGCCGGCGGCGTGGGCACGAAACTTCCATATTGTAGGTCGTTGCCGTCGCTGTGCAGCGCCTCGGCTTCGTTCGCTTTGCTGCCAACCGCAATCGGCTCGGATCGAGGGACAGATGATTCGTCGCCATATCTCGGGCTGCTCGCCGGCGCAGGGCCCGGAATCGAATACGGCTGGTCCAAGGTTCGATCATATTGATTTGTGCGAAAGAAAGAGGGCGTCCGGTTGGAGTAGCCTTTGGGTGTTCGGTTGATTGCTTTCGAGACAGCTTGGATACGCTTCTTGCCCGCCTTATAGTTGAGATACTTTATGCGCCATTCTATGAGGCGGTC
The DNA here is from genome assembly GCA_018360055.1 of Claviceps monticola. NCBI lineage: Eukaryota > Fungi > Ascomycota > Sordariomycetes > Hypocreales > Clavicipitaceae > Claviceps > Claviceps monticola. The sequence continues at coordinate 41,558 of SRPP01000036.1, forward strand.
AGATGAGGCGGTCAGCAACGGCGGTCAGCAACGGCGGTCAGCAATGGCGGTTTGAGCAGTGAGTGGCTATAATGAAGAAGAGACTGTTGCCTTGGTAAAGGGGTGAGACGGTGGCGCTGCTGTTGTGTTCTCTTCACGTGCCACTCCAGCAAAACATTGGTCACCGCGTGGTGTTCGTGATTGGGCTCTCAGAAGACGGGACGTTCAATTGGACAGGTTCTTATCTCACCTGGAACGGCGTCTCTCTCAAGCTGCTTGGCAAACTTCATGGCCGTCTCGGTGTCTCAGCACCTGAGCTGCGCAGCCCTCCACAAAGCGCAGTTGTCAATACATGCACCAGGTGTCAGTGCCGGTGCCTTGTCTGCGCCTGAGCTGGCGCCTTTTAACGTGTGAGGGGGAGAATCCCGGTGTATGACTACCGGTGTCTGATAAAGATACAGTCGCACCTTGCACCACGAGGGACCAGAGACGCCTTTTGTGCGTCGTGACTGGGGGCTCGTTGCAAAAAAAAAAAAAAAAAAAAAGCAGATTTGAGGAGAATCTGAATGCCGGACCCGAAAGAAAATGACGCCGACGATAAAGATGACCCACCAGATGACAGACATGACCTGTCACGACGGCGGAACGCGCAACGTGCTCTGTGTGGTGTAACTACTTTGTCCCTGTTCTCTCCCCAAATTCCCAAAAAGAAGCCCCACTGTCGCGTTGCAACTTGCGATGGGTGTCGCCGATGGGTGTCGCCGATGGGTGTCGCGATCCCGCCAAGTTCTGGGCCTTGGAGAGAGGTGACTTCGTCAATGCATCATTTACACTCATTTTACATTCCATTCACGCGAAGCTCAAGTGCTCTCGTAGCCGCATATCCCTGTTTAGCCGTAATGGCCTCTCTACGTACACTCTTCTGGCGTCAACTCATCGTCATGAGCCGGACCCCAAGGCACCAAAAAAGACGACTTTCTTTTTTTCTTTCCTTGGCGCTATGACGTCGGCATCCATAGTCGCACAGCATGTGGACCTCGTGGGCTCGCGTGATTTGATCAATTGGCAATCGCGTGTGTATCATGTATGTACATAGTTATGTACTCCGTACTCCGTATGTATGGTTCATTGGCTGGATACGCTAGCCCGCGGCTAAGAATATAAGTGGCCCGTGCCGCATTGTCTTCACAACCACGACAAGATCGGGCCAAGCCGAGTTCCTTACAAAGTCAACACCTTATTCTACGGAGTACTCCGTACCTACTTGGGTAGGTAGGATTGGTGCATCTGCACTAAATCGACTTATAAGATCGACGACGCCCTGCTTCCAGTTCTACGCCATGATGTGCTCGCCTTGAACTCAAGCCTTTTCAAGTTACTTCGAAGAAAGCCGGGGCATTTGACCTCGAGTGACGCAAGCGGTCGACATGGCCAAAGAAAACAAATTCTTCAAAGAGGTTAGGTATATGTACTCCGTAGTCGGCGACAACCGAGCAAACTTCACCATGGACTCGAATCTACCATCCAGCAATTCGGCCGATGCATACTCTGTACAGGTACCTAGACCAATCAAGTTTCTCTTTTTAGCAGAAAGAACGGGTTAATATGTAGGACAAGCGCAAAGAATACGCAACCAACGGCATGAAGTCTCCAGTCCCAAGCTCAACATGATTCCAAAGGAAATCGATTTTTTTGTCCCAGATGGGTTACTCTCGGCCGCCACAAGAGCTCTCGACCAGCACGAGATGTTGCTTCCCTGCACAGATGGCAACTTGCAAGGACTGTCGAAACGTCAGCCCAAAACGACTTACTCCCGCTCCTGACAGCCATCTGCATATCGAGGGAACCAAAGTACCAGTCGGACTTTTCGTCCAGTCCGTGACGCTCTGGTTCTTGCCGCCCCTGGAGGCGGCTCTGATAACGCCGGATCAAGGCCAGCTTCCACCTCCCTACGCTCTCGCCTCTGATGAGTCGATTCTACCTCCTTGGAGGCCAGGGAGAGGCGCTGGGGTCTTCAAGTCGAAGGCTTATCCCGTCGTTGTCGTCCGCTCACATGTTCTTCTTGAAGCGTTTATGCGCATTTGTGCGCGCTATTCGCACACACTCGCTGGCAGCTTCTCCAAGAGTATGGTTATTTACGTGTCGATGTATATTGACGATGATGGGTATCTGGATCTAAAGAAGCTCCCCGAGCCAATCGTGTCGTCTTATCTGGCGTATACTACCACTTCGATATCCGGCCGACAGTGGTTGGCGGAGCTAAGGCAGATGTTTGGGGAAAATCATAAGTCTTTTGGTGTTGAGAAGTAAGCCATGCTCGGTGCTGGGAGCCGCATCACGTGACGGCCTTACCAGCCAGACGCTATTGAGGAATAGTTAAGCCATGCTCGTGCTGGCAGCCGCATCACGTGACGGCTGCACCTGCACCCTGCACCTTATGTACATAATATTCCCACTTTCCCACAACTTGAGAAACTTAGCTCTTCAGTCAAATATACACCACCGTTATGCCCCCCAAATTGTTCAATAGACGCACATATTTTCCACCTTCTCACTCGTCGAGTGACCTAGCTCTTTAGTCAAATATACACCACCATTATGCCCCCCAAATTGCTTAATATTTGGTCTAATTCGTCTTGTCTTGTCTATCTTAGCGCAGACAGGAAAGGGGCTCGAGGACGAGCCCTTCTTTATCCTATCGCCTAGGATCGCAGCTCGTTACGTGTGATCCTGCCCGACCTGAAATGGCCGAGGATGTTCCATGTTCCGCCGCCCGCGATTCCAACAGATCATTCTGCTCAAAACTTTGGTGGTCAGAGCCACAAGGAGCCGCGCGATGTGTGACCGTAAACGGACTTCGTTGTACCATTCATGCATTTACAGCTGGATGGTTTTCTCAGCGTCAAACCCGTCAGCCTGCGCAGAGTAGTACCCTCGCTGATTGGCTACGAGCCTTAGCATCTCTGCTCCATTTTCTCGCTCCATCTCAACATCGCAGTTATAATGCGTGTGCCCAAAAGCCCACAGCTTGACCTTCGCACTAGCAAAGCATCGTTCGCTCAATAAATCTGTCGAAAAGCCGCTGGAAATACGGCTGCCCCTATGTTTAGGATCTGTTGTGTCACGACTACGAGACGGGCTCCAGTGTGTCAATATGATGATGTTGGTGGCGCTGCCTTGGTCCTCGATCCTGGCCACCTCGGCATTCAACCACGCAAGATCGCGGCTATGGGCCTCGTTGTGATCCGCCACAGCCCAGTCTTGGATTTGGAAGAAATCGTTCAGGCCAATCTCCACGGCCATCTGGCTCTCTTGTGGGATATGGGAGAAGAGACTGCAGCCGAGGATGACGGTATCGCACCCCGGCGGCCGAAACATTCCGCGATCGAGCACCACAAATTGGCCCAGTGAACTGTCGCGCTCGATCTTGTCCTCGAACTCGCGAAGCACGGCCATGGTCTCCTTCCAGGTCGCCTCATAGGCCTCGTGGTTTCCCGGGACGAGGAGAACGGCCTTAAACCGACGGAGATGTCTCGTCAGGAAGTCGATAAAGTCGTCTTTGTGGGGGACCACATTGCCAATGTCTCCAAGGAGGGCTAGGTAGGGTGCTTTTGCGGGAATGTCGTACAGGTCGTAGCCCTTTGGCGATTCGAGGTGCAAGTCAGAAACAATTTGGATGTGGTCCATGATAAGCGACGTTTTGGTAGACGGTAAACGTTGATGATTGATGTGGTGTTGCAGGTTATCTTGCCGTCACTTTTTTTTAGGCGTTATTGTTGGTCGCACAATCGCATTTTGTACGTGATCGTGGGGATGAGAAGTGGGCTGAGGGCCTCTTTGTGCGCGATTTAACGATAGGTACCTCATGTTGGCTCAAGTGGAGTGTCGAGTGTCAGTGTTGGTTGAAGAAGCAATCAGTTCCTGCGGCACATGTGCATATGTAGCTTGTTTTTTAGAGTCGTACTCTGTAAGAAAAAATCGTCAGTTTTCGAAAACGAAGAACAAGACAAGAAAGGGACGAAGAGGGAAGGAAAGAGAGAAAGAGAGAAGGAGAGAAAGAGAGAAAGAAAGCAAGAACAACAAAATCAGCGTAAAATCAGATAACCAACGTCGTATCGGCCCTTCTCTTCTGTCTGGCTCCGGCGTAGACTACCTTTTTTATGTCCTCAATGAAGTCGTGCGACGAAATCGTTCACTCATAGGACGTTATGTAATCGACTTTGGCTTTCAAGAGTCAAAAGAACCTACATACGAAGGACTCAGTTCTTCCCCGAGCCTTTAGAGCCTGACTCAATCATGTATGTATTACAAGGACCTCAGACTAATAACACTAACATGTCTGAGGTTTGCCAACGGATCCCATTCTGCTTCTTTTAAATTCTCTGACAGAACAAACCTCCTCATGAGTCACAGGCAATCTCCGTGCACACTGCACACTGCACGGTGCCGCCTCTGCTGCAATTGCACCGTGTACGACACATTTCACGCAGTCCGACATCCACCGTACTTGAATCGGAGCTTGGATCGTACGAACTTCATCATCGCTTGTCTACCCGCCAGCGCTAACCTTGAAGGGGAAATGGCGTCTCTAGCCCGTCGTACATCCCTGGGAAACCCTATTGCCGGCGGACTATGGCTTTCTTCTCCATGCCTTTTTTTTTTTTCAGAAGTTTATGGCATGCCACGTGGCGCTGTGAACTGAGAGTTCCTGAAGCACGTCATCAGATGATGCTCCCTTTTGCACTGCCGTAGGCAGGTGCCTTTATTTCTCGTCTCACCAAGGTCCGCCTGGAGGCTGATCCGGTCGCTCGCCAACGCGCCAGCGCCAACCCCGAAGAGAAATGACATCTTTAGCCCGCCGTGCAACCTTGTGAAAATTTGGCATTGGGGGAAGATGGCTTTCTGTTCCGTGAGATTTCTTTTGTATGCTCAGTTGGAAAGTTGTCTCGGACTTCAGAGGACGCGTCTTGACTGGAAGGAAGGCTGAAGATGGCTGAAGATGGCTGGAGCTAGGAGGAACTTGAGTCTTGTCGTTACGTGTCCTTGCGGAAGAGCGCGAAAACAGGCGCTGTTATAAGGCTGTCGATTCTTCCTTTCCTTGTCGAATACAAAAAAGAAACTCTCCAAAGTACAAAATACGCAAAGGCAAAGCATATGAATCTCACAAGCTAATTCCATCTTCTCCAGCTCACCCCAACATCTCACGACATGCATATCTCGGTCTCAAAGCTGTGCCTGGCCGTTCTCGCCACGTCTGGTGCCCTCAGCGCAGCCAAAAAAGAGAAGGTCTGGCACGCCCATTCCGAGAAGCATTACGGCAAAGGCTTCCGTCTCATGGTCAACGTTCTCGCTCCTGTCCAAGATTTCTCCACGCCCATTAACCACCAGTACCTCTCTGCCGTGTCCGTTTCCCCCAATACGACCCTGGTCGGGATGACCAACGACATCAGCAATATTATAACCTTTTACCAGAACGGCACCGTCCCTGAGCGAGAGACGGAGATCTCTCACATCCTAATCGACAACGCTCTTTTTCCAAATTCCACAGGTCTCAAGCTGTCGCCTGACGATGACTCAAAGACCCTGCAGACAGTCCACATCGTTGACGGGCCAGGCGATGCCGGTCTCTTCGTAACCATGCACACGGAGGACTTTTTGCACTTGGAGCCGAATACCTGGCTGGCTTGTAAGGATGATTCGCTCGCCCACCTGTCAGAGGACCTTGTTGTCTTGAGACATATGACCAAGGTGGAAGAGGACGAGGACGACAAGGGCGCGGCTGACAAGGAAGAGGGCACGAGCGACGAGACTCCCCCCACGGGATGTATTCCCATCGTCCTGACGCCCGAGTGTACTGTCTCGCCGCGCTTGTCCGCAAAGACGGGAAAGGGTCCCAGCTATATCTTGCGTACGGCATGCTACCCGAACTGGAAGCCCGAATGGAACAAAGACATCGCAAAGAAAGCGAAGAAGTATGACGAAGATAAGGCAAAAGCGGCACAAAAATTAAAAGACAAACAGGATAAAAGGAAAGCAGTAGAAGAAAAATTTACAAAAATGAGGGAAAAACTAAAAGAAGATAACAAACAATGGCACATAGAACACGACGAAGAACGCAGAAAAAAGAAGGAGGAAAAGAAAAAACAAAACCAAGAGAAAGGCGAAAGGGGGCGAATCGGGGGACTACTAACTAGTCGAGGAAGGGTAAACTCTGAAGGGATCAGGTAGAGAGGCAAGGAAAGGGGGTCCATTTCCAAGAGCATGTATGTACAACATAATTAATATTTGGAGCGAGTTAGACACCAAACAGAATGTTCACCTTCATGAGTAGCTATACTTTTCCAACTTTACTTTCCCTTATTCCAACGCGAAAACTGTAATTGAAGGACCGAGAGGCAAGGCTGTCTCGGGTTTTCCCGGTCGTCATGTCATGATTGGCGTTGCAACGTGCGAGAGTATTTCGCCGTTCAGCGTTCTGAGCAAAAACATCATGTTCATCTAGTTATGTACACAAGGAGCTGCACTTGTACCGTTGCTGAATTGCTGCGCTATGCTCACTTTGAGTCTTTGCTCACTTGTCTTGTTTCCAATACACAAACTGTAGCATGGGAGGTCCATGAAAAATGAGGAAAATCCAGAAAAAGGCAGAAACCGCGAAACTTCCATGATTAGTTGACCTCATTTCCAGTAGGTGAGACGAGCGGGCTTGGCAATCGTACGCGTCTTGACCTGTGAGGACCTCAACACGCGTGACGCAACACCGTTGCCCTTCAAACTCACAGCACCGAACTAAAACCATATCAAAGGCATGTAGCTCGATGTACTTCTACACGCATCTTGACTCCTCTTGTTCGACTATGCCGCTCCTGCACTCGTATAAACTGTCATTACAGCTATCTGAAGCTACCTAATCTGGCCTCGGTGCCGCCGAATACTGCAATCCTACATCAGAGCTTGACGCCATGTGCTGGCTGCTGTGGCTGGCTAAGGGCTGATAACCACTACTAAATTGAGACAACCTTTCCATTGGGAGAGATTGCGCATTGGTTTGAGGATGTTCAGGCTGCTGTGCTGGCCAAACAGCCATGGGAAAGGCGTGCTGCTCCATGGCAGGATTTGTCTGATGTTGCAAAGAGGGTTGCTGTGCTACAAGACAAGAGCTGCTTGCTTGAATCAGATGATGAGTTTTCTAGCCGGGAGATGGCCAAGTTGAGAGGATACCGTTCTGAGGGAATACGGGAGATGGCTTGTCCAGAGGACTCGCTCTCTTTATCGTGTTGTTTCGTTAGAAAACTTGAGATTGAAACCTGAGATACAATCCTAAACTTCTCAAACTGACCTCTTTCTTTCAGCCCATTAACCAAAGGAGATATCTCGACACATGCTCGTCTCAATCCTCTTGCTGTGCCTGGCCACACTCGCTACGACGAAGGCCGTCGTCGAGGCTAATCTTGACAAAGACCGGCACTACTATCCCAGGACTGACATCTTCCAAGACGTTCCGACTCGTGGTCCAAATCCTACACGATGAAAAAGATTCCGTGTCGCCCATTCGCCACCTGTACCTCACGAGCGTGCCCATTTCCAGGACCACTTCCCTAGTCGGACTTACCAATCAAACCAACAAAGCCCGCATCTTTTACCAGAACGGCATCGACATCGAGCTCGAAGACAGCGTTTCGAATATCCTGAGTCCTGACTGACCACGGCTTTCCGCTCCATCCCGTGGGCCTCAAACTTATGCCCGAAGGCTCATCACTGACCGTACGGACGGCCCACCTCATCGACGGACCGAGCGACCGTGGCCTCAGCATCTCCACGAACAGAGAAGGGTATATGCATTTGGGGTCTGATACTTGGGTTGCTTGCAGGGATGATTTCTCGCATTGGACAGACCACTTTGTCAGCTTGAGGCATATTACCACGATCAACGAGGCCCCGCCGGAGGGCAACGGCACTATTATTCCTCCGGACTGTATTCGAGTGCTCCTGACGCCCGAATGCTATGTCTCGTCGCGCGAATGGATGAATGAAGTAGGCGGTCACAAATACGCCCTGGATACGCAATGCTACCCGACTCTGATCTGATGCCTGACGATAAATACGGTAACAAAAAGTGGGGAAAGCTACTCAGTCTCCAAGGCCCACAGGGGCATCTGTAACACACAGTACATCACACGGAAATCTGTTTACGCCTCCGCCCATTTCTTAGTGCAACTAGAGCCAAAGAGGACAGTGGAGGACATTGTGTGTGTATATGCTGGCTCTCCTCTTGGTCTCAGAGGGATATCACACAACTCTAAAGTTCTTTGTAGAGCCATAGACTATGGTCGGTTTTTGCGTTCTAGACATTCAGTTCCAAGCCCCTAAATACAGGCCCTCGTCACAAAAAATCGACTATTCCTTTACGGACTTATTCACATATCTTTTGTCTTCACCTCAATTCTTTTCTTCCTCTATCATTTTTTTCTTCCAGCCAAGGGCCCAGGGTTTCAGGGCAGCCATCTCCTGGGCGCTCATGGCCTACAACGGGCCAGAATGTGGTGTTTGACCCTCGATTAAATCAATCTTACAGTCCCAAGGTTGATGATCCGGAAGTCGAAGAGCTGCCTCATCGCTCATAATCAGGAGCCATTCCCTGTACTTGTCTGGAATGGCGGCGCGGTGGGCATCTAAAGTGGCCTTTGTTGCTGAGATACGGCTTGTCGAGGGCTTGTCGAGGTTTTCCAGACTGAAGCAATGTTCACGACAATGCTGTGAGGAGAAAAAGTTGCGCTCGGAATCTTTCTCGAAAAGGTTTGCAGGCTGATGTTCCTGCATCCACCAATGGGACAGAATCGCGTCGCAGTCGGAAAGATTACTCAGCTCGAATGATAGACGCGTATGATGGTCTTGTTTATGTCTCAGGACGAGAGGCCTGGTAACGTAGCGTCCTCCCGTGTCGTCTGCCACATCGTTGAAGGCGTACAGCGTCTTCTTCCAAGTCCTCTTCTGCAGGGGGATGTGAGCCTTCCTTGCTGTCGATAACGACAAAAACCGGAAGGCTGCTACCTCCGTCGAGCAAAATTCGAATGGGGAACTCGCAACCGTCAATTAACAGTGTCATGTTAACAATGGGCCTGTCGCCGGAAACTGGGTCTTGAATGGATGATTCCTGTAGAGGATGACGAATTGCGCTGCAATGTGTAGATGCGTCCTCAACTGGCCATGTGGTTCCACCGGATTGCATGTGGTAGCCACTTATAAAACCGAATCAGATTCGGAATCTTCGTAAAACCTAGGAGAGTCTTTGACTGACCTAAGAGGGGGTTGGCATCGTTTGGGCTGTGCCGCGGCTTCAGTTGCCAACTTTTCCTCGTGGATGGATCCGGCTTCTTTTAGTGTCTCGATGAACTCAGTACCGTTCAGGATTCTGTCCCTCTTCCATGTACCTCATATATCAGCTCCAACAGTGAATTTATGGAGTATGGAGTTGGCACCTGCCACAAGCGGTGATCTAGCTTCCACATCCGTGGTCTGAGAAGAATGACGCTCCACAGCATGTAGGTGTCGTGCACTCGGAAAGACGAACAAATCGGTGTAAGGTAGGTATCACTGCCGGCATGTGTAAAAAGAGCAGTTACCCAGGCCACAATTCGAACGGGAAATAAAATGCCTGCCACGCGCTTTCTGCGTACTAAACATCGGCGGTACTGGAACAAGGCTGCATGCTTCATTTGCTGGGAAATCGTAGACTTGTGTGTATACATTAGTACTAAAGCTGAACAGGTTTGCGACGACGATGAGGAGAAGAGGGGGAAAATGAAGCTTCATTACATGGTAAATTAATACCAAAGTCATATCATCAACTTCCCAAAGCATTGAAAGACGCTTTGGCTCAATCGCTGTGCACGACGTTTATCGCAGTTTTCGTGATACCTGGCGTCATCGCTAGATATAGTATTGATGTCCAAGAAGCCAGACGATGCGGACGGATTCTGGACACCTTTTTGGCGGTAATCAGGCGTATGTAGCTACTCCTCCTTGTGTAGGATCGCCCGCTCGCACAAAAATACCCATGAGGATGTTTCTGCTGGCCACTACGAGACGATGCGGAGAAGCTGTTGATCAGTGGTGAATCGTTGATTCATCATCCAGCTCCGCAGACGTACCTAACGAGCGTGTCCACTGTCGAGGCGCAACTGCCAATGATGCAAAAGGCATCATCGAACATCATCGAGGCACGGCGCCGGCGGACAAATCTTCATCGAGAAGTGAACAAACCAAGGTATCCGGGTGGATCGATGTTGAAGGCTGGAGGCTGGAGGCTGGAGCAACCTCGAAGAAATCTCCGCTCATTTTTTCTTCTCTCCTTCTCTTCCTTTCCGCTCTCCGGCTCACAGCTTCTCGCAGCCTTCAGCACAGGTGACAGCTGTCAGCTGTCAGTGGTCACCGCCCCCACCCAATCTGCCCGGAGAAGATGTCGCAACGTGGTCGGTCACTTTGGACATAACACGGATATAGTTCTCTTTAGTCGACAGCTAGAGCCGTGTCTTTCCGTTCGGTAATTGTTTATGTCGTCGCAGTTGCCTCTCTGACGACCACTGTAGTTAACTACCCCACACGATTGCTGGATTGAAGAACGTCACATGTCCGCAAACCTGCATCAAAGTGTTCATGTGACAAAGTATGTGTTCATGACGACTTTCTGCACTCACTCACTCGATTCTCTCTTGAAGCATCATGTCGGCTAAGGTAACGTCGAGGTGCGTCCGAGCCCGTGCAGCCGTAGGATCGAGCACAGGCAAATGGGGTCACTTATCGATCCCGACTGGTAATCTTCAACCCGATGTAAAGATAGCCACGTTGCTCGCCGCGTTACATCAGCCTTGCTCTCCCCTCAGCTTTAGGTAAGAATGTGACGAGTCGTCTTGTTCTCTTACCAGTTGTCGCCAGTGCCGAGGCCAAGGACACGGAGCGCGACAACGGCATGCGTTGGACGCGTTTCATGAGCGTGATAAAGGACTTGGGAGCGCAATGAAAGGATGACTAAGAGTATTCTGGCAGAGAGACATGATTTCGAAGAAGATGTTCATATCTCAGACCGACACTTAATTAGAGGTTCATCAACTCGAGAGCTCTCCAAAGATGTCTGTTGGACGTGCGACGCCGAGAGATACAAAACATGCTTTAGGTGCGGCGTTGAATTGAATTGCGTGGCAGCCGCATCATCAAAGCACGACGTAGTCTCACCCACAAGGCGTCCATCTAGGAATAACTATGTATCCTTGTCCAATATCGCGTCCAGCTAACCCGCATTGAGGCACACCATGCTTATTATCCCCCCCTCGGCAGGTGGTAGTGCCCTGCGAACAGCCGGATCGGTGTTCAGATCCTCTCCAAATTCTCCATTAGCACGGTAGCATTGGCGACAAGATGAGGGTTGGCCCGCTGGGAGCTCTTGATGATGGCGAGTCGGGAAGCGAAGCTTGTGTGACTTTGTCACAGCGTGCATCTTTATATTACCGATGATGGCAAGTTTTCATGATGCCAGGCAGCATCATCGCTCTGTGGAATCGGCCTGGTGAGAAAATGACTTGTCAACTCGCACGGCAAGTCGTTGTATTGCGTGCGTTGTCAAACGCAACGTGTTGACCGCCGGCTGCTCTATGGCATTGTTGTCCAAGGAGACAGACGATGTGGACCTTGTTCGACCCGGCCGTCTCTATCAGACTATGTATCACCAACAATGCCGCTCATCAGGAGAGTCCGGACACCTTCGGGCGGCACGGAGGTACACATACTACCTAGCTTCGTCTTGTTATGCAGCCTCGCCAGCTCGCTCATACATAGGTAGGTATGTACTCACTTCGTATGTGCGTATACCCCCACAAGGATGTTTCTGGCTGGCTGCTACGAGGCGATGCAGAGATGCTTTTGGTCAGTGTTGATTGCATTATGTATTCAGCTCGGCAGACGGTCTTACCGAGTGCGTCGAGGTGCAACGATGCAAAAGACATCATCGAACAATAGAAATCTCCATCAAGGAGTGAGCTGTCCGGGTGGACCGAATCGACGTGGAGCACCCTGTTGAACCTGGGCGAAATCTCCGTTCTTCTCTCCTTGTCTTCCTCTCCGCCGTCCGGCTCCACCCACGACCCAAACAAGCAATAGGACCCACTAGCTCGCGGTTGGCTAGTTAGCTGTGCGGCGTGCGGCGTGCCACAGGGCAGGATATTAGCGATAAGCATGGCACTACACAATCATCGAGGCACTCAACTCCGAACGCCACAACACGATGACGGGCCGTTTAGATCTTGCTTGCTGTGAGCGTTGGGTCTCTAATCGCCTGATTGGATCGCAACGGCCAGCCGCGCGGAATGGAGGTGAGCCGAGAGATCGTAGGTGACGCGCTGAGCGGCGCTGTGCTTTGCAGCCGTCACGCAGCCCGGTGCCGATATTGAACCCAGCCCAATGGCACCGGCACAAAAAAATGCAACCAGGCTTATGCTCCGGCAAAGTCTGGGTTTAGCGGCCCGTATCCGACTGTGTATCGATTTGTCCCTTGTCGTTTGTGTTGATAACTTGATGCTGCTTTGTTGATATTCGCCGATCCGGCGTCTGGCTTTGGCGAGTTGATGACGCCCTGCTGCCCCCACCGCGGTTGAACAAAACCCTTCGGAGATTCCAAGCTCGGTGCCTGCACAAGTGCCAAACAGTGGTCGTGCCTTCCTTGTCTGCCTTGTCTGCCTTGTCTGCCTTGTCTGCCTTGCCCGTCCAGTCCAAACGCGTTTCTTGCCATTCACGGTCAAAGGTTGGCCATTGATTGGTGGTCTTGGCAACGCTCCTCGCAATGACAAGTGTGTCCCTTGTCCGTCAAACCGTCGCAACTGTCGCGAGCGGCGAGCCTACCTTGTGACTCTCCTTGGGACTTGTCTTCGACTCCTCGCCCGTAAAAGGACCTCGACGGGGCCCAACAAGATTGACCCAATCCAATCTCCCAATCCAGCGCAAGGCAACAATCGCCGTGCCGTTCTTCTCGTCAACACCTCACCTTGACGACTTTGAGCTAATAACTTCCACCCTCCACCAACGCCGTCTTTTGCAGCCCCGTCGCAGTTCTGTCGCAGACTGCAGTTCGTACCTACCTACAACTAGCTCCTGCACCACACCATACACAGACCAGCGCGCTCCACCGTTTTCTTTATCTTGCTCCCGCCGCGCACTCGTTAATCGCTTTCCGCGTTCCGGTTGTCTGCACGCCCGCCCCAACTTCTCCGCCCTTGCCATAACGGAGCAAGCCCCGAGCCTTCCTTTTCAACAAGCGCCTGACCTTTTTCTTGTTCATTTTTTTCTATACCTATACGTCGAGACTGCCTCGCCTCGACTTTCTTCCCGACCGGGGCTCTCGCGCGCACCCATTACGTGACCTCTTCGTCGCTCCTCTTTGGCCTGCCGACGTGAACAAGGAAGGGACTTGGGACGCTTTGTCCCACAACTGACCGAAAGGGACTCAAGATCAAATCGCTCTCGGGACACACAAGCGCTGGCATCCTCGACCTTTGAGCACCGTTGCCCGTCGATGTGGGGAGAAGTTGAGCAGGAAGGAGCGGAAGGGGACAATCTGTGACAGCTTTCCCGCCCAACTCGACATTACAAAGAGACATTCAGGGAAGGGGTTTCCCTCCTGTATCTACAAGGAAGGGGAAAATCTACACTAGCCCTCCTCTCAAATGCTGGAGACGCACGTGGATTCCAGATCTATGGACCAAGCGAATGTCTACGGCCATTCGCGGTCCCGAAACACCTCCTCGAACTCGTTTTCTATGCAGCAAACACAAAATTCGCAGCAGCTTCCACATTCTTATCAACATCCTCACCCTCTTCATCCCCATTCTCAGTACCATCACCAAGCCCCTGGTCCGCAACACCCACAAGTTGTCCCTACTCAAAGGTACTCGTCTCGTCGCTCACCGTCAGTCACCACCTTCAGCACCGCATCGAGCATGCAACCTCCAGCCGCCTACCGCACTTCGTCGTCGACAGATCTCCGCCGTTCGATTTCGAGCCGCTCCGGTGGAACCATCTCCCAGCCACCTGGCTATGTTGCACTGCTTCGTAGGCAAAAAGCCACAGTCTGGTGCGAACGTGCCCAATTTGAGGATCCACGAGTTACGGCCCAGCAAAGAGCCGCAAAAACGCGCGCAAACCTTGAGGTGGTTGGAGGCGGCCGTGGTGCCCTCGTCGCCAGCCGAAGCAACACGGGTATCAGCACCACGGGCAAAGTTGCGGCCAAGATCAGACACCACGGTAAAAACCCTGTGCTAGGATATGCGCCGGGCGATACCCATCACGTGGGCGTCGGTGGCGTTCCGTTACGTCTAAGTGCGACCGAAGTTGAAGGGGGTAGTGACGACGAGGATGACTCGCAAAACACGTCCCGGATGAACCATCGTCGAACTGGAAGCAGTGGCCGAAGCAGTATCGGAAGCGGTAGATGGACCGGACAGTATCGCTCGGCTGGCTCTGTTGCGTCTGGATCTCAGCGACGGCGAAGTCCAGGTGACACTCCGGAACAAACGGGCAGTCTGGCCGATCACCCCGAAAATTCGGCCAGATCAATGGATGATGCTGCATCCGGTCGGCCTCATAGTTCCAGGAGCGCTAGCAGCGGCGAGCGGGCTGATAGTGTGGGGGAACTCGGTACTGTCCCTAATCTGGCTTCCAACTCCCACAAACATTCAGCTTTAATCAGAGAGAAGAGCGTCAAGACTGTCGAAGCGCTGAAGCGAAGAGGTAGCGTGGACGATAGAACGGCAACCCTGACCTCCGGGCGTCTTTACATCGCGAATCCAGATTAACAGGAAAGAATCCAAACAAGTTCAAAAGTCCCGAATTCTCAAAGCAGCCACAATCGTTAACACCAAGTTTTTTTCAGCCCGCTCGTGCTTTGATTGTTTTTAATGACGCAGTTTCTGCCATTCTGTTTCATTCTGTTTGCAATACTTTGAAGTCTGCGAGAGCATGCAGATTCCGATCGCTTGTGTTCTACAATTTCTTTTATTCTCTTCGTCGATACCAACACATTTCTGCGCACTGGACCCTTTCTTACTATCACTGTCGCTAATATTGTCTGACTATTTGTTCCTGCTGAGCGGTGACAAAAGAAAAGGAGAAGAAAAGAAGGGGGCATTTGCATACACTGTTCTTGGTTCCTTGACGCATTAGCGAGACAAGACCAAGCAACCTGTGTTTTCACGGTGACTACCACGTCGCGGATTTTTTTGCCAAAGCCACATAATTACATATTGTAGCACTAATATACATACAACCACTTTAACACGAGAGATGATGAGCGAATGGGGTCGTCATCAGCTGATAATTAGTAAAGCTGAACTAATTTGCGACGAATCTTGAAAAGAAGAGGCGTAAAGCGAAGCTTTACATTTACGTCAAGTTCAGGGTAGGGTTTTGGGGGGGAGGAGGAGGAAAATCGCGAGAAGATATGCTTACGTAAGATGGATCCCCGTCGATTGGATGCCGTACGGCGTCAGGCTCATCATCTACCGGCGGATGCAGATGAGGTTACGGATATTTAGTTGGACTTTCTGAGCCGTGGGTGGCTTCATCTGGGATGGCACCTTAGACGACTCGTGGCATAGTACAATGCAGCCATATTGTCCGTAATGGTGGGATCTTTGCCTCGATGGTTACATTTCTGTAACGTCTGTAACGATTGGTGCGGGAGACGCGTGTTTCATGTGTTCTGTATATTAAGTGTAACTAAAATTGATTGAGTTAGTAAACTGAGCGAAGCCCATTGTCTTTGGCGAGAGATATGTGACGATGCGAGCGCAGCGAGGACAGCCCGCGGCAGCGCCCCCGGAGGATCGCCGAAGGCAAGGAGGGAAGAAGTCTGAGCAGTGGAAGGGTAGGTGACAGGAGGTAGTCTAGGTGCCTGTACGAAGAGACACCTTCAGTTTTGCCTACGTATGTATATACATACATACCTATCTTTGGCGCCATGTATGTATTGCGACCGTCAGTGCGGTCACGTGAATACTCGACACCAGGACCCTTCAGCTTTACTACCTATAGTCCCTTCGGACTTCCCATTTTATCTACCAATTGCGCAATGAAGCGTTTCTTGAACCATGAGGCTGTACAGTACCATGAATCATGATGACTGGAATGGCGTGGGTCGTATTCATGTTGAGCTCGAGCTTGTTCTTGCTTGCTGCTCAGGTCTGTGCTGAGCTTGTAACGACGTGACGTTACTTTTTTCTGGATGTAACAAAGTCCCAGCCAGTCGTGTTGCCGATCCGGATCACGATTGAAGAACAGAGTTGGAATTGCGTGCCTAGTACTCTGTACATACCTACCTACCTAACCCTAACTGAATAGCATCTCGCCTCGTGCGTCTCTATGCTCATGCGATGAGCGTTTTACCTGAATACCGTCACGAGCGGACACTCGGAATCTTTCACATCAGATGGACTTGGACGGTTAGTTAGGTCATGGAATGTAGAACGGCTCGACGTTCTTGCCAACTGGCCAAGGAACACCGCCAATGAAACGAACAGGTAACTACAACCCCACCAAGGAAATAACGCCCAACGCCAAATTGGAACACATTTTGGATCACCACACCTATTTATTTCACATTTTTTCAAAAGGGTCATTTAATATGTCAAAAATGCGTAAGTGAGCAGAGTCTATAATAATATGAAAGCTTAATAATTGACTGCTTCAATAACTTGCTTACCACCCGTTGAAATGTATCAAGTGGAGGAAGTTTCGTGTTATTTAATTGGGGCCACTGTAGGTAAGGACTCAGGAGGTGCATTGTATTTATGTACCCGGCACCTAGATACATACATACATAGTAGAAGGTGCAAAGCAGGGCTCGTGCGGGACAAGTGATGTGGGGCCAGGCGATAGCTCTTCCTCCGGCCCCGGAGGAAATATGTATCGCGCGAGTCCTTGGCCGATGCTTATCCGTAAAGTGCTTGTAGTGGAGACGCGACTTGACCGCGAATTCAGGGGCCAATCGACGCGTCTAGAATGGCAACGCGACTGCCATTTTGATTGCGCAACTCAATTGTTCAAGTCTTGTGCGCGATCTCACAACGCGTCACATGTTGACGAACATCCAACACCTCACTTGAGATTCGTTAGTCCGACGGCAAGCACTAGAGAATTCACGACTGTGCAAAGTTCCTACGGCGCTGTTGGTACGCCACATGCATAGCACCGACTTCGATACAGATCTTGCGACTGGATTCAACGTCAAAACTCAACGTTCTTCGCGTAGTATCTTCTGCGTATCTCACTCCTCATCTGTCCCACTAGCTGGATTATAACCGAACCCACGCGCGCCGGCAAAAGCCCGACGAAACCTTTAAATGCCACTCTCTGAGATGTCACCAAATGTCCCGGAGATGGATTCGGCAGGACGCAAGCGAAGCCATGATGAGTATGCGGGAATCGTAGTCAAGGTGGTTGATGATGCGGATGCCACGACACCGAAGGCTCTCTCTCTTCAACCAACCGGTGATAGCTGTGAGTTCGCATCCCGGGAAAATTCGCTTATGGTGATCACGCAGTGCTGACTCTGGATTTCTTGCCTTTGCCCTTGCCATAGTGTTGCCCCCTCAGTTTCAATCCGATGCCCAATCATCGCCCAACCCTGCTTCTCCATTTACACCCAGTAAAGCGACCTCTGACAAGCCATCGGACGGCAAAGATACTCAAGGCACCGTGTCGCCAAAAGAAAATGCTGCGGCATCGTCCTCGGGATGCTGCCAGGGAGGACCTGGACCCAAACGAAAGCGTCTCTCGGCTCTAGAAAAGGTAGCCAAAGAAAAAGAAGTGGTAGAGAAACGAAAAGAGCGCGAGGAGCAGGCCGCCAAGAAAGCCGCCGAAAAAGCCAAGCAAGAAGAAGAAAAGGCAGCTCGAGCCAAGGAACGCGAGGACAAACGAAAGCAAAAAGAAGACGAGGACAGAACAAAGGCCGAGCAGCGGGACGAGAAGAAGCGCAAGAAGGAAGAGGAACAGCGGCGCATCCAGGAAGAAAAAGAGAGAAAAGCCAGGAGTCAGCCGAAGCTGAATGCGTTCTTCAAGATTCCCAGCACTACAAAGTCAGAAAGCCACAGTACCTCCGATGTAGGCAGTCCTGCCCGAGACAGGCCAACCAAACCTGTTGAAAAAAGCGAATACGACAAAATATTCAAGCCTTTCTTCCTCCGCGAAAATACCCGGCTAGCTCGTTGCGCTCCCCAGCTGGATCAAGAAACAAAAGAGGCCAAGTCGCGGATCCTGGACGAGATGATCACCCGAGGACAAAGCGCCCTCAGGCCAAGCCGCCCAATATTCGACGCAATCGAGCATTTATGTCTGCCATTCAAGCCCCCGAGGCGGGGCAAGATTCACCATCCCGTAAAACACATCATGGAAGTGGCATCAAGCGGCACCTGCGGAGGCACCTTGGACGAAGCGCGAAAGAAACTCGCCAGCATTCCCCAAAAAGTTATCGCATTCTCGCAGGATGTCCGTCCCCCGTACTATGGTACCGTCACTCTAAAGCCCTACGCGTTGGGCCGCAATAGGATACATCAGCTGGCGCGCAGGCCGAACACGCGTTGCCTGCCCCTCGAATACGACTACGACTCGGAAGCAGAGTGGCAGGAGGAAGAAGGCGAGGATGTAGACATGGAGGATGATGAAGAAGAGGAACTCGACGATGAGGATAACATGGATGAATTCCTGGACGATACTGAAGATGGGGGCCTCTCCACGAGGAGAGTCTTCGGCCAAGCCATGGAGCCTGAAAGCACGGGGATTTGCTTCGAAAATGAGCACTCTCGTGTGCCTAATCGGGCGGTATACGAGCATAAGTTGGAGTTTGTGATACACGGTACGTCTGCCCTCCCATGCTTACAAAGCCTGTGCTCAGGCGGAATTTTTTTCTTGGATTTTTTTTTTGAGAAAACTAACGAGGGGTGCGCAATCACAGAACGACTAAACCATCAATGGGGTATCGACCCATTCTCTACTCAATACTGGGAGCCAGAAACCCCAGCAAAGCCATCAGCCGCAGCCGCAGCCGCAGCAGCGTTATGGGTCGCCGCCGTACCAAGTGGTGCAAACAAGATGGCGCCTCCTCCAGCTCCAGCGAACGCATTCGCAGCTCTGGGCACAGCGTTTCCGGCGGCCACGAACACGGCTGGCAAGCTCGTCAAGGCAGAGCTGATGAATGATGTAAAACAGGCTATTCTCGATAATAGGGCGCTCTCCAAGGTCGGCATTATTGACTTTATTTTCCACCGGTTCCGGGATAATGTGTCGAGGGCGGAGGTGAAGAATACGCTGGAGCTTGTGGCAGTGAAGAAGGGGACGGGGAGAGCCAAGGAGTGGGATTTGAAGCCGGGGCATGAGATTTTGCTGTAGGAGGTTTGGGGTTGGACCGTTGGAGTACTGTCGGACCAAGGTGGAAGGGGCTGGGTAGGAGGCTCGGTATTTAGTGGTTTTATGCCAGCTACCGGACCTTATATCAAGAGATCAAGGGATCAAAGGATCAAGGGGGGCAGAGGAGGGGACGCGGGTACGAGGGGAAAGAGGGAGAAAAGGGGTGTTGTGTCTTTATTTAGCGAGGAGTAACTTGATTTATAGCGTGTGAGCGCATTGCGTTGCAACTTGCATTGCATTTGTGTACATTGTACTCTGTACTGGGGACGATTTTCTCCAATTGTGCCAAAATGATGAGGGTGGTTGTGTGTCGTGAGATGACAGAGGTGACTGAGTAACTATGTGACAGAATGAGGGCTTACTGCTGTTGCCCATTGACTACATAGTAATGATACGGAGTACTCCGTACAGAATACAGAAACACATGGATGATGGCGTAACTGATGACGTGAAATGCATGAGAAGATTGAGGCCGGTGCCGGAATTGCGGGGCCGTCCCCTGTACTCCGTAGGCTGTCACGGTTCACCTCACAGATATGTACATATGTATGTATACGGAGTATGTAACTACTCCGTATACATATGTATTCAGATCACCACACCACCAACATCTGGGTCATCACGCCTGAAATCCCCCGTCTGACTACCTCGATTAATCACCCTATTTGGCCACCGCATCTTATCACCTCCTCCAACCAACAAGAAGAACTGCGCCCACCACTCTCAAGTTTCTCAACCATTCAAGCACCCCCTCATCCGTCCCATCCCCTCCCGTCCGTCCCATCCACACCACCCACCGCAATGCTCCATCCTCCCCCATAGCACAACGCCCTCGCTTCGCCATGGAAAATCCATGGGACTCCTCCCCCTGGACAAGCGATTCAGCCCCCCGAGACTTCCTCCCCGTGCCCCTCCCCAGTCTGCCCACCGAACCGCAACAGATCCATATCGCGAGCCCGGGGGAGGAGTCCCGCCTACGGTCTGCGTCTCCGTGGGGCCGGATTGTTCACGACGAGACACCCTGGGGGGGATGGGGGGATGGGACAGAAGGAAAGTCGGATGCTGGGTCTGTGGATGGGTGGAAGTTGGGAGGAGAGTCGACGACTGCGGCTGGTGCGGCGGCGGCGGTGGCGGCGGTGGCGGTAGTGAGTCTTCCGGATCCGTGGACGTTGGAAGAGAAGGAGATGACGGGTTTTGGGGGGGCTGTTGATGAGAGGAGTGCGGATTTCGTGATTAGTGTGGAGGAGGAGGGGGAGCGTGATGGGGAGAGAAAGCAAAAAGAGGTGTTGGAGCGCATGTGTCTGCCGGACGAAGTTGGGGATGGGGCGTGTGATGATGCCTGGGCGGAGGGTCGTGAGGGGCAGGCGGAAGGCGGGAAGGAAGAGCGGGAGGATAGGAGCGCATCGCCAGGATTGACACAGTTGGTGCAGACGGCGCAGACTGCGCGAGACGAGGGTGAAGAAGGTCAACAAAGGGAAGAGGGTGAAGGAGGTCAAGAAGGTGATGTGATTGAAGAGAGCCGGAGTGGGAACGAAATGCAGGATTCGAGAGTCCAGGTGGATGATAACGGACAGGGTCCGAAAATCCAGGAGGTGGTGGGAACTCGACAAGTATCAAAGGTTCAAGAGCTCGTTCACATGTACGACGGTATGGCGAAGATCAGGACCCGACCCGCGGACCTCTCCTTGCAAGAAGTGCCATCGAGCAGCGGCGATGCGATGGTGAACGTTGCGACAGGCGACTATATTGGTGGTGAGGAGGATGAGCAAGGCACGGAGGCAGGGAACCTGGACCTCGAAGAAAATGGTGATGTGGAGGACCTGAGAGCGGAAGAATCCAAGGAGGAGCAAGAATCTCCTGCAACGGAACCAAAGACAGAATGCGAGGTTTCTGCAACAGATTCTACAGCTGCAATAGCCGACATTCCGACTTCTGTCACTGATAGCAACAGCAGCAACAGCAGCAGAGCCACCGACACTATCACGACGCAAAACTCTCCCCCTTCAATAGCCCTACCCTACCCCATCGACTTCAGCAACCTCGATGAACTCTTTCCCGGAACTGAAACCACCTCCTCCATCCAACCCGCACATCTTCCCGACATTTCCACCGACCCCTTTTCATCCGTCGCCCAACGCAAAGCCTGGTACCGCCTCTCCCGCCCCGGCTCCCTCAGGAAGCACAACCTCGGCGACGACGACACCTACGTCCGCGTCTCGTGGCACAACTCCCATATCCGCCACGATGTCCTCACCACCGTGCGGCGATGGCTGGAGGAGGATTCCCTGGCAGGAGGCCGCATGCTCCTCGGCCGAAGACTAGGGAACCGCGCCGGCGCGAGTATGTTTAACTGGGACTCCGACGCGCCGGGTGTGCACATTAGCGAACTGCTCTCGCAAAAGAGAAACATGAAGAAGGGTGCGGGGCATGCCAGATTGGCTTCTGCGGCTGTGCAGGGAACGACGTCTCCCATAGATGCGTCTTTTGGATGGAGCACGAGCGTGCCGACGTCGCCGTTACGGGCCGACACGGGCGGGAGTTTCTCGTCAATGGCAGAGCAGAGGAGTGAAGAGCGGCCCTCGGTGCAGAGGAAGGAGGCTGGATCTGATCAGGGAGTGTTGGAGGCGGGGCCATGGTCAACGACGGCGATGAAGTCGGATGAGTCTTTACGCCCGTCTGAGAAAGCTCCTTCGGTGGAGGAGGACGATGAAGACGACTGGGGGGAGATGGTGTCCTCGCCCACAGTTGACACGCACCACGCATCGTTTCATATGGACACGCATACTCGTCAACCCAGCTTGGACACCATGCGTGCAGGTCTCTCTTCCCCAGCGCCAGACCTAGTATCCCCGTCAGACGATGTCGGCTCGCATGTCGGTTCCTCTACAAACCGAGCTACCCAGTCCACTGTGCGGAATGTCCCTAACGCGCTGCCTAACCCCTGGGACGGCTTGGACTTGCTCGAGGGTAGCTCTGCAGCATGGGCGACAATGAACGAGGCACCGCCGGGAGACGTGCTAACGAGCCTCACGACGACGGCGGATCCTGAAATTCCTGTTTTGAGGGGTGCCGAGGACGTAGGCCCACCCTCTGGAGCGGAATTATCTAAAGAGATGTTGCCGACAAGGACAGAAAACGACTTTGCTGTGCGTGCTGAGATTGGCGGTGGCTGTCCTCCTGGGAATATAGCTATGTCTGGCGGTGCTTTTCCCATACCGACGAGTGAAAGTGATGATGATCTTCATGATGATTCCTTCCCTCCGTCTTCTCTCCCACCTCCATCAATACCTGCTATGACGGCTTCTAGCTTCTCTATACCGGCGAAAGCGGGCCCGAAGCCTCCAACCACATCGATGAAAACAAAAACAACAACAAATCTAAAACTATCAACTACTACTTCAAAGACATCAACTCAGTCAACGTTCGATATGACAGAAGCGCCAGCAATAGCAGCATCGCACAATCCCGGCTCCACCGCTACTGAAGAGACCCTCAGCGATGGAACCATACTACACATGCTGAGGGACCTGCCCGACCTGTCGTATATGCTTCGCTAGCCCATGCACAGAATTCGCTTGATGAAATCTAGAAAGAAGGATCAAGCCAAAGAGAAGATTTCAGTATTCGGGTCTCGGGACGGGGAATCCAGGGTACGCTGTAGACAGTGCATGGACCGGGACCCGGGTTTACAACTCTACATAGGGACGATCCTCCTAGCAAGACAGGAGCATACGTACATAACTTCATATATACTCTTCATTAATTAAGTTATGACAGTACGAAATTCTTGCTCCAACAAAGCAGGCCCACGGAATGGAAAAACACAAGGACCCTTACAGCGCCGCGCGTGACGCATGGGCTACTATAGCCTCCATCCCCATGCTATTTTGTAGAATAGATCCCACGAAAACAACGTCCTCCTACAAAATGAAAGACTGATATATGTAGATAAATATCTATGCAATTGAAAAGCGAGGACAACAAAACTAACATAGATTGATCTTTCCAACAAGCTCAAGCTCCAGGAAAAAGAACCGAAGATGGTTGAGGTAATAACAAGAAGTCGAGAAAGCTCCGCGATACGCATGACTCATGAGCAGGACACTACATACATACCCAGGAAGGCTCCCCCACGCGAATGTGTACGTATGTATACCCTCACGGTGAAGTGCCTTACCTCAGTGAATACCCCGACAGATATAATTATAAGGTGAGGTGCATCTAAAATACAGTACATGTGTAGGAATTCCGAATACCTCCAAGTTTGTACAACCAGTAAGGACCGTTGAAAGAAAAGTCGTTATATCGAGGTTTCTAGAATTGTAGGTATATGCATACCTCATAGGCGCTTAAGGGGGCAGTGAGGCATCTTTACAGCGGAGTCACGAGTCACGAGTCACGAGTCACGAGTCACGGATATCCTCCCACGAACAACGCTCTCTTTCGGCGCAACAGGCCGCTATAGCCGGAGCAGCCAACAAGGGCTTCAATCTCTCACGCTACGCACGCCCGTTGAGACCGACTGTCTATACCATTCATTGGGTTTGGACCGTCCGTTTGGTATACCAGCGCGACGATACGGCGGGGCTGGCGGCAGGATGCTGTACGATGATAGCGATTGTCAACCAAAGGGCAGAAACTGACACAAATTGCTCTTTCTTGTGAGTTTTGAGTAGCCAGGAATGACTCAAAAGAGTTTTGCACTCTGAGCTTTCACAAAACACGAGGGTTTTTTTTTGGGGGGGGGGGGGGGTTCGTTTTCAACTTTGTATAGGGGCTATGTTGTCAAGACTCAACGCTTTGATGCTCGCAACAGAGTGAAGACCGAGGACTTGATGTCAGTGGCGGGCGGGGATAAGTGCTTATAACTTTCCATCTCTGGTGCTTCCGTTCCCTTGTACATAGATTATCATCAAGACTCGCCCAGCTGGCAGCACCATCGAGACCACGGCTCTCACACACCTCGACAGTGCCCAAGAGTACACATTCAATTACGGAAACGCATTATTTTGAAACGATACACCGATTATAGACATAGACTGTCACTACAGACATCCCGTGCGGCCATACTCCTTTTCTTTCCTCATTTTCATCCCCACGCCCCAACCATTATGCACCCCTCGGGCCTCAAGTCAACCCCTTAGACGTCAACACCTGCCTCAACTCCTTCAGCCTCACCGGCTTCGTCAAAAACAAGTCAATCCCGCACGCAAACGCCTCCTGCTGCGCCTCAGCCGACGCCAGCCCCGTCAACGCAAAGATGGTGCACGTTTCGAGTTTTGCCTCCTTTTCGTGCTGCCGGATCAGACACGACGCCTCGAAGCCGCTCATGACGGGCATGGAGAGGTCCATGAAGATGTATTTGTATGCTCCGGCGCCCCGTCGGAACGCATGGACCGCTTCCTTGCCATTGCACACGGCGTCGTGAAGGTGACCCATCTTTTGCAGGCAGGAGGATAGGATCTTGAGATTGATTGGGTTGTCGTCGACGACGAGGAACCGGTCTTGAGGCGGAGGCGAGTGTGACTTCGTTGGGGTGACCTTGGCCTCTTTCTCAGAGGGTGTAATCAAATTTGGTGGTGAGAGCGCGTCGGGGCAAGAACTGCTGTCCAAAAATATCTTGTCGTTTGGCGGCTCTTTACCAGCCGACTGGTCACCGGCGACCATCGCATCGATTGGCAGCAGCTTGTGAGAGATGCTTCTTGGCTGTGGCAGCTCGACGCATGCGCCTGGACCGGCCTGCTGATGCCATCTCTCCAGACACGATGCTAGCGCTCTGGCCAGCTTTCTCGGGCCAACGCTGTAGACGCAGATTAAATTTAATAAGAGTAAGAAGATGGAATGAAGAAAAAAACAAAGAGAAAGAAAGAAGGAGAAAAAACAAGACAAGGATGAATAGTTGTCAAAGCCATGAAAGGTACGGGGTCGGAGAAAACTTACGGCTGCGAGCTGTATTCTAGTACTGCCCCTGGCGAACAGTCCTTACATCTTGATTCCACCGTCCTCGTCGCCGCAACATTGGCACAAAGCACAACCACGGGCACCAGTGCCAGTGTCTCCCGACACTCCCCTCGAATCCAGTCCAAGTGCGCGGCTGTGCAAATAAGTACATCGGCCTTCGTCATCGCAGCGGTACCCTCGTCGTCTGTTGACGTGTCGAGGACGATCATATGCAGCCAGTCGCGGCAAATGGCCAGAATAGCAGCCCCTTCGTCAAACGGCTTTCCAATATCTGGTGTCAAAAGTTGATCCGTTTCGGGCACAGATACCGACGTCTCGTGTGCAAAGCCAGTCACACGGACGTGCAGGCCGCGTAGCGCTGCCACATGCCGCTCAAAGGTGTCCTTGGGGGCTGTGGGCTCGGGTTCTGGTGGTGTTTCACCGGTATGATTGAGACACAAGGATTGCGGCACGGCAAGCTCCAGGGGCAGTTCGACCGAGATGGTAGTTCCGTTGCCGCGGCTGCTCTGGACCATGATCCGGCCGCCAAGTCCAGAGACGATCTTCTTGACAAGACTCAGGCCGAGGCCAACTCCGGGGCTTAGTCGGTCTTCCTGAGAAAAGGGCACAAACAGGTGGCTTTGGAGGAACTCCTCGGTCATGCCCTTGCCGGAATCGGATACGGTCAGGCGAACAGTTCTCACGTCGCGATGGACACGCGTACGAGCTCGTATACGGCTAGAGCATGGCACTATTGCCGGTCGTTGGCTCAGCGATACTCGGACAAAGCCTCGAGTGGTGTACTTGAGCGAGTTTCCAAGAAGGTTCATAATGACACGACGCAGAGCGCCGGCTTGTGTCAGGAAGACCCAGTTGACGTTGGACTCAATGTCTAGGCTCACGACGACGTCACCGGGCTGCGAGGCCATGAGGTCTGGATACTTTTCCATGGAGACATGCATGCGGTCCAGTCGTTGCAGAGCAGTACACTTTGGCTCGACAGACGATGATGCCTTGGCCGCATGGGCAGCAATGAGTTTCTGGTATGTGTGCCCGGCGAAAACGCTCTCGACGACCTCCTCAGCTAGCGCATCAACGGCGACATGGGTTGTAATGCTCATCATACCTGCCTCAACAGATTTGGAAGTCCTGTGCTCGGCACCGAGATCACGTTTGCTGCCGTGGCCTATCAAGGCCTTCGCATGTGTCGACGAGGGCCTGGTCATGAAGTTGTTGATCTTGGCATAATGAAGCAAGTGATCGACTGTGTCCAGCAGCGTCCTCCCGCACGTCTCGACGGTGCTTAAGAATTCCTTTTGCAACCGATCGAGGGCTGTGTCGTGTAACATATCGACGCCCAGCACCAGACCGTGGAGTGGCGAGCGCAACTCATGAGATAGGGAGCTGAGCATGTCCATCCTGGACTTATTCGCCATGGTGGCCCTAAGACGCGACACCTCGGACATGACTATGGTCCCGAAAGCGATGAGATACGTTAGTTCCACCTTGGTGCTGAACACACGGCTCGATGCCTTGGTGTATGCAAATGCTCCAGCAGACCAGCGCTGGGTCGAGGGATCCCACACAGGTGCAAAGGCAATGCACCGCGCACCGGGCAGCAGATGCATGAGCATTTCCTGCTCGCTTTTCTTCATCCGTGCTCGTTTTCCCGAGGCCGACCGTCGGTGACCTTCGTGGAGTATCACCGGTACACCATGGTCGGCCGATGCTTCTTCGCTGGAGCAGTCGGTTGACTGCACTGTGCCGCTTTGGTTGAAGTTGAAGATGGTACCTTGGGGATATCGCCGAAGAAGCTTGCGAAGAAACAGTTGGGGCAACTCAGGGGGTTGGTGGGATGTGGCCGAATCATCCTGAACCATCGGAAGTGAGGTGCCGGAAAAGCCAAGCACAGGAGCAAATGATGGCTCGCGGCTGAGATTATGGTAGTGTCCGCTGTACTCATTTTCGCGACAGCCTGGTGAGCTGTATTCATCGCTGCTGGAAGATTGCGGTGAAGAGGAGGATGAAGCCGAAGAAAACTCCCAAGATGAAGAGCTCGTGGCACTTGCATCACGGAAATCCCGTGCCCTGGCACCGCCGAATGATGTCACGTTGGCGTCCAGGAAGACAAGTCCTTCCACGTCCAAGGAAAAACAAAGAGCTTTGGCTGCTTTGGTGTAAATGCTTCGTGCTCTAGAAGCCACATCATTCTCGCCCGCGCATCCCTCTGAGGATGCAACAGACATTGTTGAAGCGCGCATTATCCGCGGTCTTGGCCTTTCTTCTCCCAGCGGCATCTTATCAACGTCTTGATCTGCAACCACCTCCTCTCGAACCGCGTCCGCAGCAGGCGTCGCAAGCAGTCCAGCGTTGATCATGCTTGATGTCCGTGTATCTCCAGCATGATCTCGATTCTGGTCAGTAGTAGATGAGACGTCGAATTTGTTCTTGGTCAAAGTTGTTGATCCGTCAATGAAACTACTGATCCCACGAACCATGCGCTCTGTTCGCCCATGTGCTGTCGTTGCTCTCTTTGACTCTAAATGGCCCATTATTACCTTGGAGAGCTCCCACATAAAACGCATCTCGTCAGCTGCCAATCCGATGCGCGGTTCTTCATCAACGACACAAAGCACACCAATGTTGACTCCATGGTGCGTGCGAATGGGTGCGGCGGCGTAAAATCGACTTCTCGGCCAGCCGGACTTAACCAAGGGCAGATCGGCGAAATGGACATCGGCTGTCAAGTCGTCGATTACCGTTACCGGAAGGATCTCATCCCAGCTTTCATTCTTCACATGGCCGACTGATGAAGGAGCCGCGGTAAGGACACGTTCGCAGACTGCATAAGTCCTGGGGATGGCGAAGTTTGAGAGCCAAAGCGGGTTTTCTCCGGCGGCACAGTCTGGTTGCAGTCCAAGATTGGGCGTGGCCTCCGCAACGACATATTGATGCGTGGCGTCGAACAAGGATATCAAGGCGCGTGAGGTCTTGAGTCGCAGGGCGGCAAGCTGAGCAAAACAAGTAAGGGCAGAATCTGGCGATGACCGAAGCTGCGAGCTGAGTATAGGAGTATCCGGAGTGTATCGAACGGTATGTTGAATAAGAGATGAGTCGTACCGGTAGGTTTCTCGTTCACGAGCTGCCTCCGAAACGTCGACTAGGCCGACCATGCTGCGGAAAGGTATCAGAGCATTCCCAAGTTTCTAAGTGTGAAGCCAGCGTAATGATAGATTTATGACCACGGCTGGGTTTTCTTCTGAGTCTGGTCGCTGCTGTTATGTACTTTGTTGTTATGTATTGATCCACACTTGTCCTCCGGGCCATCATCCATGGCCAAGTCATGAGGGTTTCGCCATGAGATCGACAGGGTCCTGCATTTTACCTCCTACGTGCATACCATATTGACGCATCAAATTTTCTGAAAGTTGGAGCGTTGCATCGAACCGGGGTTTTGAAATCTCCATGTATGCTCTCATGGCATTGTCCGGATTCCTTGCCGGCCAGTCTAACAACGAGCTGCGCGCAATTCAAAACGCCAGGGCCAAGGCATAAGCCGGGTGATAGGTATGGAAGGGAACAAACCCGGGAGGAAGAGGAAAGGGTAGGAAAAAGCCTCTGCCAATTTTCTTTTTCCGCGGCATGAATTTCCCGTGGCGCTTCAACGCCAAGCGTCCGTGCCACGGCCCAGATGGCTATATAGTAAGATCGAATGCGGCAGTTTCTCTGGCAAACATCAAAACTAAATGAGTTCCAGAAACTAGATCCAGTGATGACGTCTTCGTCGCCAGCGATGCGCGAACAGGCACACGACTCACGAGATGTGTGTCAAACGAGTGGTCTATCGACTATATCGCACAAACAACGGCGCAATCTACGGGCCGCGTCACTCCTTCTTCAAGGTGAGGCGCGACCGCTTATCAGTGATCACGGCTTGAGACGTGGCGTCACTACGCATGATCTCAGCTTTCTTGGACCTGCAAGTCATGGAGTATAGCACAGACGGAAGAAGCGTAAGAGGTGCTCATCCTTCCTGGCCTGGTGGCTACAATCAAATGCCCAGAGGCAAGGACCCTGTGTTTTGGCTCAGTCATCGTAAAGATAAACATAGCAAGGGGTTATCCTCACCACAGTATAGGAATCCTCGTCGCAGCAAAGCAACTATGGGAATTCTTCACCATCGTATGGGAATCCTCGTCGCATTCAAGTAACTATGGGAATTCTTGACCACAGGATTGAAAACCGTGCCGTGACGAATGCTTCATTACCGATGTGGGTAATGCGAATCGATCGGTTTGTGGCCTCAATGCCGACCGCTTAGTTGGACCGACACCCGTCGTCATGTTCCGGAAATGTGTACCCATGTTCAATAGTCATTCATCTCTACTGCAGACTAGAGGCAGTGCCCTGGCTTTCGTGATTTTCGCGGTTGATTGAGGTGCAGTTGTTTGTCACGTTGTTAATCCTTGATGTGTCGGTTGAAGTGTCCGAGAAAAGATGAGACGTGAAACACATGCCAAACCCTCTGGAGTCCGGATGGCTTTGGCGTCCGAATCGGAGGTTTTGGATCCTGCGGGAATTCCATGACTCAATGAGTTAGCGGCCCAGTGTCGCATGGCCCACGGATGGCACTGTCCAGGACTTCCCATCTTGCGCGGATTCATGTGCGATAGCAACGAGGTTGAAGAAAATAGACAGCGGCCTTAGGTTCGGGTTCGTTTGATATCCCGGGATCCTGGAAACGGCAAAACGAAGCAGATGCCGCAAGGAGGGGTACTGGGAATTTTGAGGCACCGACGGC
Source organism: Claviceps monticola (assembly GCA_018360055.1). Lineage (NCBI taxonomy): Eukaryota > Fungi > Ascomycota > Sordariomycetes > Hypocreales > Clavicipitaceae > Claviceps > Claviceps monticola. The sequence goes on from SRPP01000036.1 coordinate 71,724, forward strand.
TTCCAGTCTACAACCTCAACGCATGTCCATTTGTGTTTCAGTATGTGTCGATTTGGCAGATCTGACGTACCTAGGCGGGCTACTGTATGCATAATGCAACACGAAACGTTGAGAAAATTGCAGGCCATGAACTAATATGAACACGCCTTTTACTCCATCGCTTCCAATGGTATCTTGAGCAGCCCGGCGCATACTCCGGGCGACGAACCAATGAAAGTCTATGGTAGGCCCAGTCCACGTTGTTCGGAGAAAAGGATATATGGAGAGAGGTAGACACGTTTGGCCGATGCCACCATCAAGATGGCGCCTTAAACCTTTGGTTGCCACCTCTCTGAGGCTCTGCCGCGTGCGAATAATGCAGCGCCCCTCGGCAAGCCACAGAGCTTTCGGCGTAGGTATTCATTCTGTGTGCAGTGCAACAAGACTTCGCATGGCTCCAATCTTGTCCGCTAGCGTCCGACTCCATTTGCCTTCTTGGCCGGCCGATGAGCTCCCCCGGGGTCCCCCCTATTGTTGGGAACAGCCAAAGCGTTGGGCAGGCAGTCGAGCTGTTGTTTTGGCGTCTTCGGGTAAGAGAGAAGAGGAAGAGGATGAGGAAAAACAAGGAGAAGAGGCAATGACGACGCGGCATGTTGAAGACTGCCCTGCGAAGCGTGCAAAGCTTTGGCAGCTTTGGCAGCTGGTCACACCTGCATGTATGCCCGTGCAGCTGTTGCAACTTACAGCTGGCTGTGCAACAGTGCAACAGTGCAGGAGGCAGTCGAAAGCCTGGCCGACACAAGAGCCCTCACTCAGTATCTCATTCAATCTCTGGAGCTTGTTTGAATCTTCACTTCCTTCTTTGGGCGTTGTATAGAGTTGGGGGTATACGCGAGGCCACAACAGGATCTACCGCTGCGGAATTGCACAAACATACGCATATGCATACATCCTTGCCTCTATCCTGTCACCATGCATCAAGTACAACCAGTCATTATTCCCGCGAAGGAAGCTCACTCACATACCGTCGTCTTCCTCCACGACCGCGGCGACAATGCTGAGTCACTCAGTATGTCACTGCGCCGCTCTCTCGATTCGCAGCAACGCAGTTTGTACGATGTGTTTCCTACTTTCCGCTGGGTGTTTCCCAGGTCAGGCGAGACAGTGTCCTTCTCTGCTGCCGGCAACATGGTTTCACAATGGTTCGACATATGGAATCTACAGGACTATTCTGACCGAGAGGAGATCCAGACGCTGGGGCTCAGAAATAGCACAACGTTGATTCGTCAAATACTGAACCTCGAGGCAGATCTCCTCGGTGGACGATGGGATCGTATCATTCTTGCAGGGATCGGCCAGGGTGCTGCTACGGCCACACATGTACTGCTCAATGTCCGGGTCTCCCAATCCGGGCCAGCATCCGATAGCAATACTGCCGCTTCCGAACCCTTTCCGGGGGGTCTAGGTGCTTTTGTTGGCTTCTCCAGTCGAATGCCTTTTCCTGGGCGAGGTCTGGCGGAGACGAGAAGAAGATTACAACTGGATGGCATACCCGACACGGACACGGTGATCCGGAAGACACCCGTGCTTCTGGGACACTACGTTGACGATCAGGTCATCCCCGTAGAACACGGGCGGATACTTCGGGATACGCTACAAGGATTCGGAGCACAGGTGGAATGGATAGAATACGCAACTGGCCGGCATTTGCTTCATTCCCCAAGCGGCATGGATGAGGCAGCTGACTATCTGAATCATGTCCTGGGCCTGCGCCAGTCTTCTTTAGATCTTTCGGAGAAGCCAGAATCAGAACCGGTGTCGACCACCTCATAGTTGTGTCCTGAACCTTTATTCTAGCCTCGATAACGAGCCGCAGCCTGGACGTCGACCTCTTTTACATGGTGGTTCTGACAGGAGAGAAATTGGGGCCGACTGAAGTCGCGATAGCAAGGATTAGACAGGAGAATCAGTGTCTCTTCATTCTATCAACCCCAAGCAAACTGAAGTCTGGCGACCATTCTTTCCTCTCATCTTGCAAACCGAAATCTGGTGTCTACTCCGTCCTGACTCCTCCCTCCCCGTCCTCTTTGCTCCGCGTCTTGTCTTCCCCAGGCCCTGTCTCCGTGCTGGTGCTTCGCTTAAAGATTCTGTCGACTATATCAACTACGATATCTTGGACGACCTCTCGTGGCCTCCCGAAGCGTAGCCTCGCAATTCCAGCAAAGCCTATCGTGGTTTTGGTTTCCGCGCTTGTACTCGCTCCAAATGCCGTCTTTGCAGTCTCCCCGGCGAGGATGTCGCGCTCGCTGCGCGTCGCGACAGAGGTTTGTACTTTCGCGTTGCACCTCGGTATACTGGAGGCAGGTTGGACAATGGCGAATCCATACGGTGGTTTTGCACATTTTGGCGAGTCTTGGTCGAAGGGACTGCTTGGAGAGAGCAGTTCTGACAGGTGGATAGATTCCTTTGGTTTCTTCGTCGTGGATAAAGCACGGCTTTATCCTTTGTATTCTAAATTGTTTAATGGATTATTCTTGGCTCAGGGCTGACTTGGGCTTGTGTATTGATGGATAGATCAAGGCCGACAGATTTTAGAAGTAGATGGATGCCCAAGAAACTAGGCTTGGGGCGGAAAACGAGTCAGTCTTGTCGAGTGTCGACTCTCATATAGGAGCGGCTCCGTCTTCGTCACTGGCCCCTTTCAGGCTTCTTCTCCTGCCACAAGCATAAAAGGCAATTCAAATACGAAATCCTGTACACAGAAACAACAGTGAGTATAGCTCTGGCAGTCATGATTCAAAGGGCGACAGTCCACAAGCCAAAATGCTTGTAGATCGGGGAGCGTTATTCCGACTTGAACGACGGGGTCTTGTCTTTGTGTCGCGTGCTGCGGTGCTACGTCGCACACGGCGACCGCTACTTGTGCCTGTGACCCGGAAAACTACATTTGAATCAACGAGGGCAAGTGATGAATATTTTGTGTTCCTTCTCTCGTTCTCAGATAGTAGAGTCGCATTTTCTGCTACATAGTGACACACGTTGAGCGTAGAAGCATTTGCTTGAGATGCGGCGTTGAGCTGCAATCTTTTTTTTTTTTTTTTGGTCGTTCGGTCATTGATGACCTTGGAATTCGGAGAGGTGATTGCCCGTTGGGGGGGAGGGGAGGACCCGCGTAACGCATCAATGCAGCATGTTGGTGGCCGAAGTACGACTGGATATAACGTGGAATTGTGTTGTAACCGGAGTCATGCCACTGTATCACGCGCTGGCGTAACCCAGGTTTCTCCAAGTACATTCGTATCCCCGTAAGTCATCAACTGAAAGCGAATAGGTATATCGACGGCTCATTGCCCGAGTGGCCGGCTCCGAGCAGCGCCAGATGCGATGATGGAGGTGCGTGAATCGAAGGAAACCCAGGGTTGACCAAAGTGCGGAGCAAATGATCTCGTCAGCCGAGGTTCCCCCCTCGAAGCCGACGGACTCCACACACAGCATGCATCCCCTGATTCCCCTCATTGGACATTCATGATCAATTAGTTATCCATCTTTCAGTTCTGATTGCACTCAATTATCAGTCGTCTTCCTCGACCTCCAATCGTGACCAATCCCCATCACTCAAGTTCTCAACCATACAATGGCAACCTCTCTCCGTCTCACCGCCATAGGATGGCTGCTCCTCTCAGTCGCCCACACGGTACGCTCGTTGCCCTTCACCCGCTTTATGCCGGCGCATTGAAACAAAACAACCCCAAAATAAATCCCCGGTCTAGCACGCCATGGTCTCTGCATGAACGTACAACGTTGCTCAGAAAAAAAAAACCATACTCACAATTCTCGTATGTCTACCAGATCAACGCCAAGGACTGGCAAGCAAATGCAAAGTTTCAAGCTCTGTCGACCATCTCTTCTGCCTGTGCCAAGGCAGGCTGGTATCAGGGCAGCGGCTTCTTCATCATGAATGGCAAGTAGTTAGGCTCTCTGATTTGGTCCCTCTACTCGTCTTTGTTGAAGCCATAACAACAACCAGCTGTGAATGCCAATTCAACCCCTTGCGCTCCTGCATGCTAATTTCGTCATGCCGCCCCTATCTGAACAGCCCTTCTCAACTACGTCTGGTCGCAGAATCCGGCTCTCCTACATGATCCTGTTCACAAGGCGATTGCCGGTACCATGGTGACCATCATGTGGGTGAGCGGTTGGTGGTATTCCAAGAACGGTGTCACTGGCCCCAAGGTGGCTGTCGGTGTCATGGGTGCTCTACAGGCCTACGCTGCATTCACTGCCTAGATGCGCATGTGTATGTACAGTGTGGACGTGCATAGGAAGATGCACCGAGCCACGATGCTGATTCGGAGGTCTCGGAGAAAGGGCAGGCGTTGTCAGGGATCGGGGCTCCTTCGCTCTTGGCTTTATCAGATTGACGACCACCATGCACGTCCAGCAGGCGAGGGTGATGGGGATTGTGGGTTAATTTCGTGCCGCGCGAGAATGACTACATATGCCAAGGCTGTCTCACTGTCTGAAGTGAATCCTACAGAGCGATTGTCTTGTGAAGTTGTGAATGGTGTCTATTTTTCAGGGGCCTTGATCGTCATGTGGCACTTATCTGTCTACAGATGATAGATGGGGAAAGGCCGTCCGGGTACGTCACAGTGCCGGAAATGTTTTGTCACGGGTGGTGGAAGACGCGTAACCGTGTTGTTTGTATAGAGTCTTCTGTTCTAGTCATGACTCATCAGCAGTGCTCAATCAATGTCGCGGCACCTACACCAGGGCCCCTCCGCTACAGGTTGAGAAGAACAGAAAACATCCTCTACGTGTAGAGGCCCTTCAGCTTCCAGAACTCCAGGTTAAAAAGTGCAGCGAAAAGTATCCCCGCGAATGCAAATGTGAATGCGATACTACAGAGAAGCGCAATGTACTTCAAGGCAGATCGATAAACAAGCTAAACGTGAATGTGTAGCATCACGTCGGTACTGACAACTCCAATGAGACCATGATGACTGAAAGTATCGAGTCTTCTATTTGATGAAGTACGTGGCTCACCATCATCTCCGTTCTTAGCCATCCTCTCCTTGCGCTTCTTAAGCCTCCTTCCTCTACTCGTCGCGTCAATACATCGACGCCTTGCCGGCTTCCCGATTAAGGCCAGCCGGTGTCGAAGAGCTGCTAGGATGCTGTGCTGTTGGGTTTGTCCATGTCGGCTTTGCTCCGTGGGAGAACAATTGCAAGTGGTTCCCAGTGGGAAACATCTCACAGTCAGCTTTATGTGTACGAGTTTCCTGGCTTTTCTCTTCATGCACAAGGTGCGTGAATACCGCCATACGCGTGAATTTGGCGAAGACGAAGGTGAACGCCAGCCATATTGAGGTGCAGGGTGTCTGCGGTGTTCTCGTCTATTGTAACTTGCTCGAGACCACTGCTCAGAGGAACCTTGCTCAGGCCTGGGGGTACGAAGGGTGCTGGGAGCTATCCTCAATGGGTTTGAAAAGGAAGAGGGAAATAGATGATGGGAGCGAGTTGCGAGTGAACAGTCTTTTTCCGACATGCGTACTCCGTGCGTCTGTAGGCGACGACAGACGAGAACCCCCGCAGACACACTCTGCACCTCAATATGGCGTTCATGCGTAATGACAGAAGTGCGCGCCTTACACACGAAGAGTCATTCTAAATGATCTTGAACAAACGATGATGGATACGAATAATGGGAGCAAATTGCGAGTGAACCTGTCTTTCTCCGAAAAGGAATTCTGGACCGAGTGTTTTCGCTCACGTTGGTAACGTGGAAGCAATGAGGAGACCAGAAGTTAGAACCCCCTCCGCATCGCACGATCGAGGCACCACGGCCAATTTTACCTACGATTTTTGCTCGATTGTTGGCGGACTAACTATGGCATTGTTTGCGTTTCCGGTGCGCAGCTTCGTCCAATGGAGCACCGCCATCGACAAGTTTCCCCCTCACGGGAATACATGCGCATTTTATCCGTCGGGACTCGGCACTTGAGAACCCCTCATGCGCTATTCACAGGTATCACGCAGTGACGGCACTTGTTGCCGAGGAACTTGCATACCTATAGTCAGCCCTTTTGCATTCTGCGAAATTCCCTCGCGTCTGGCATTGATAACATCTCAAACTCCAAGCAGGATCCCATCGACATCTAGTACCGCTTCATCATGTCTTCAGATACTCCTTTGAAAATTGGCTACGTGCCCGAGCACTTCTCCACCCCGCTCTACTTTGCTAAAGAGCACTTCGGTCTCGATGCCGTCTTGGTGCCTTTTCCCTCTGGCACAGGGCACATGGTCACGGCGATTCGCGCTGGCGAGATTGATGTTGCCATTGGCTTGACTGAGGGATGGATTGCGGGCCTTGGAAAGGAGGGCATTGAAGGAGATGGAGGATATCGCCTTGTCGGCACCTACGTGGACACGCCACTATGTATGCGATGATAAAGCCTACGAGCCACCTTTTCCAATTCCGTCATGCGCCGTCCTCCACCCTGCGACTTGTCAAAATACTAATCTTCTGACAGGCTGGGCTATTTCTACTGGCGCCAAGCGCCCCGACATTACATCTATTGCGTCCCTCAAAGGCACCAAGATCGGTGTCTCGCGCATCGGATCCGGCTCCTATGTCATGGGCTTCGTTCTGGCAGACCAGCAAGGTTGGCTTGCCGAGAACGTGTCCTTCTCCGACACTGTGGTTCTGCAGAACTTTGAAAACCTCCGCAACGCCGTCAACTCGGGCGAGGCCGATTTCTTCATGTGGGAACACTTCACGTCCAAGAAGTATTACGACTCGGGTGAGATCCGCCGGGTGGGAGACATCTACACGCCCTGGAGCAGCTGGAAGATCGTGGCATCCACCAAGCTGGCTTCTGGCTCCACGCTGGATTCCCGCGTGAAGACGCTGTTTGAAAAGCTGGACCAGGGCATTCGGCACTTCAATGAGAACCAGGACGAGGCTGTCAAGTACATCTCTACTGAGTTGGGATACACAGAACCCGATGCGAGGGAGTGGCTGAAAACGGTCAAGTTCCCTTCCCAGACAGAGGGCGTCAAGGATGAGGTGGTGAGCAATTGCATTGGCGTGCTGAGGAAGGCTGGCGTGTTGGTGAAGGGGAAGGGCATGGATGCCGATTCAATGGTGGTGAAGGCGTGACTGGCTAGATGTCTAGACTACGAACAATAGAATTGGGATGGGAGGAGGCCTTGCTCCTACTGGATTGACATATTGAGTTATCTTGGCGATAGAAGTGCGACGAGGCAAGCTGTTGTCAAGCTGTTGTCAGCAGGGCCATACTGCCCATTGGGCGCCCGACCGATATATGAGCTCAGATGCAGTAACTGATTATCTAGTTCTTATGTAGTTCCAACGCATTGCCCTCACGTTAGTTAATTGGTGCTCATCGTATACGGAAGCCCTGTGGCACGTTGTGGCTGCTGCAAACTCGCCTCAGATATCACGGGCCGACAAGCCACAGGTGACAGAAGTCCTCAACAGACAAGGCCCCACTTTCTGGCAATGGCTCAAACATCGAGACCAAGCCAGAAAATGGCAAATGGCTGGGCCGTCGACGTTTCATAAACCTTGGACACCCGCCTCCGCCACCCTGCGATGCTCATTACCACATCTCCCTAGCAAAGCACCTGAAGACTCGAACATCATTAGCGCGCTAGTCACAGACGCAGCGGCCATTCTTCGTCCACTCTCTCGTCTCCCTCTCGCGAGTCCCGACAGCAATTCTGCCCTCGCCTCGCATCTCGCACCTTGTCCCGATGCTCTCGTGGTTCATCATCACGTGTGACCTCCCCTGCTCGAGCTGTCCTCTCAAGTCCTAGGGGGAGATCTCCAGATTAGAAGACGAAAGACGAAGAAAAATCGAAAAGGGAAAAAAAGAGAAATAGAATAAAATAAAACAAGGGAGGGCGCGCGCAACTTGGCTAGTGAATCATCATCCTCGCCAATCACATCCTCGCCGAATGAACAGCCATGACGACCGCAAATCTACGGCGCGCGAGCGACGATGCCGCCATTGTCGGCTCTGCAATGCCCAATGAGCCCAGTAGCCACCGACGCCTTTCTGTGGTCGGCAACGAGGCCGTCGAGATGACCGAGTCCACGGCTCCAATTCATGCGCAAGTTCCGCTGCCTGCGAAGCGCACAGGCTTGCTGGCTAGTTTGGGGCTGGGAGGTGTCGCGAGACGAACCTTGGGCATCTGCTTGTTACTGGTCACCGTGTTCCTCTGGACGCTGTCCAATTTTCTTGCGAGCGTGAGTTACTCACCCAAGTACCCTGTGCAAGAAAAAAGAGGGAGCGATAACGGGAGAAGAGAAAAACGTGTCACCGTGTCGCATAAAGCTAATCACATGAGAGAACAGTCCATCTTCTCCGACCACACGTACGACAAGCCGTTCTTCCTCGTCTATGCGAATTCCTCCGTCTTTGCGATTTCCCTGCTCCCTCGATTCTACAGATATTGTTCCAAGACGGGCGCGCGAGGCATACGGAATGACCTGATGCAGTTATGGACAGAGAGTAAACACCAAGGCGGTTCCTATGCCAAGGCTTCGACCGAGGACGATGTACTCGACGGCGAGCAATTGATGACTGGCCACGAAAATGGGACTGTGGCGGGCGTCGCGAACCCGGATGACGAGAGACTGAGCTTCAGGGAGACGGGCGTACTCAGTTTGGAGTTTTCCATGCTGTGGTTTCTGGCCAATTACTTCGCGTCTGCTTGTTTGGAATATACCAGCGTTGCGAGCGTGACGATTCTTACATCGACGAGCAGCGCATGGACGCTGGTCTTTGGCGCGTTGTTCCGGGTCGAACCCTTTTCGATGCGGAAACTCACCGGCGTCATGGCCTCTCTGGTGGGCATTGTGCTGATCTCCACGGTTGATTTGTCTGGAGAGAGCGACGAGAATAGAGGGTCTTTTCCCCATAAGACGCCCTCGCAGATTGCGATTGGGGATGCCATGGCGTTTTTCAGTGCCATAATGTATGGCTTGTACGTTACAGTGATGAAGAGGCGCGTCGGTAACGAGGACAAGGTCGATATGAGGTTGTTTTTTGGATTAGTCGGGACATTTAACTTGTTGCTGCTGTGGCCGTTGTTTTTCATTTTGGATTGGACCAGTATCGAGCCGGTAAGTTTCGGCGACATGCAATTGGCCCTTCTTGTTTTCATTTTGCGCAAATTGAGGGCGGAAGAACTACATTTCCATGACACTGTGCTAACTATGAGTGCTTCTAGTTTGAGATGCCTCCTACGGCAGCCGTCGTAACGGTCATCGTTGTCAACTCTGTAGCATCGTTTGTGAGCGACATTTGCTGGGCATTTGCCATGCTCCTAACCACTCCGCTGGTCGTGACGGTTGGGCTTTCTCTCACGATTCCCTTGTCCCTGATTGGGGAGATGGTCCAATACGGACAGTACTCGAGTTTTGTGTATTGGATAGGTGCTACAGTGGTGTTTGTTTCATTTGTGTTTATTAATAACGAAAGTCGGGAGGACGAGGACGAGCTGGAAGGGGTTCGGGCCGACCGGGCAGAACGGGACAGCGTATGAGACTAGACCGGACTATGTATTGTGTATTATACGGAGTACTGGACATTGTGTATTTCGTGCTGTGTCACAAACAATCAGACGATACCTCCTCTAGCAGCTGTGGGCCTCGCATCTCGCATCATGCTGCGTCCCAGAAACAGACGACGGTGAATTTTGAGACTGTTCTTGTGGTACAGTATGTATGTATCAGTATCACTTGGCTTGGTAGAAGCCGACGACAACATATGTATCTACCTAAACCGCTGTAGAAAGGCCAAGACTCGCGCGTGGACTTGTTTCACTTGTTTCACTCAGTTGCTTCACGCGGTTCACGGTTGTGGGACTCACCAGCTTGCACCATCGGATCGATTCGGCTTCGGCCCGGATCCTTCCCCCGCCAATCTGCTGATCAGATGAACTTTTTCGTCAGCAGGTGGCAGGCATTCAAGACATTTCTTACCCGACACGAGTCGGAGCCGGATCAGAAGCACCCAGTCACGAGCCTTGTCTTTCACGTCGCGCAGATTCAGTTTCCTTCCCTTCAAAACCTCATTTTGCTCATCCTTCTCGCAAAGCTTGTTTTTTTAGTCTCCGCGCCATGCCAAGACCGCACGCAAAACGACTAACTAGTTAGTCTCCGCTAGAACTCGGTCGGCCATTTTTGCCACGCACCTCTCGATCCTCGGTACTCTCCACAAAAGCGGCTATCTAGCGACAAACACACATGCATCATGCATGTTCGAGAGCTATTTACGGTGGCGCATGTGCAACGGGGATAACTATATACGAGATGGGAAAGGGTTGGCCATTACGCCACCTGCTCCAAAGAAAACGGGACGGGAAGCTGGACGATAAACGGGGCGGGTTCCTGGATGTGTCTGGACTCTCTGTAGTATATCCGTCGTCGATTACCCGTCTTCCCGGGGCCGAAGAAGTCGACATACTCCCCGCCTCGGCTGCTGAGTGCGTTCGTTGCAAGCTCGTGGCCTTCTAGGAGCGTTTTCTTTGAAAGACCTCATAGATTGACTGACTGTCTGACTGTCTGACTGTCTGACTGTCTGACTGTCTGACTGTCTGACTGTCTTACAGAGTCTTTACAGGATAACTTGGCGCTCGGGTAGCGGTCAAGGCGACTTCGGCTTGCAGATAAGCTGTTCGATACCAGCAAGAACGCTCTGATCGCTTGCCACCCCTTTGGTTCTTGCGCCATGCTCACACAGCTCACACAGCTCACACAGCTCACACAGCTCACACAGCTCACGCTCTTTCCAAGTTGGGGCCACTGGCCCACTGCTCTTCCTGTGTCGAGCGCGAACAGCCGACGACGAACGAACCGAACAAGGGAGGACGCGTGTGCCCATCAAGATTCAAGTAGAGACGCGGGTGTGAAGCCAATCTTTGCTTGTGTTTACAACCTATCAACTACAACAAAGCCACCTAGCAACCTAGCAACCTACATTTTCATCAGTCTCCCGCACCTATCAACCTATGACTTTCAAATCGACGAGATCCGAGATGGACATGACATCTCCGGGACCGTTGGAAACGTTCTCCAAAGACCGACCGTTGGCTGAGTCGATTACCCTCGCGACCCGACCCATCCATGCGAAGCTTAACAAGCTCGTCATTGCCCGCCTTCCTTTGGCTCTTCCTCCTTTGGCGACGAACTCGCTGGCGTATGCGTCGGGTCTGATGCACATTGCGCCAATCTACAGCACCTTTGAAGCCGCGTGGTCCGACATCCTCCACGAGCCGGATCTGTCAAAAGTATCACCGGAGGTGCTCAAAGCGCTGGACTCGTTGTACTTACCCGGCCTGATGAGAGCCGATCGACTCGAAGCAGACATTCAGTCTATGATGGGGTGGACACAAGCTGCGACGAGGGAGCAGCTCGACCAAATTAGCGAAACAGGCCATCTGGAAGAATTCGTCAGCCACATCAAGCGCGCCATCGGCAGCAAACCGCATGTGCTACTCGCGTACTCGTATATTCTATTCATGGCCTTATTTGCCGGGGGCCGCTACATGCGAGCGACTCTAGAATCCGCTGGCGAGGACTTTTGGCAAGGGGTGCCCTCCAGCCCAGACTCACAGCATGGAAACGAGATATCTTCGACAGAACAGTGCGGTATGCTGCTCCGATTCTTCCACTTCGATACGCCCCTAGACGGCGAGGACCTGCGGCGGGATTTCAAGCAGCGGCTGGCTGATGCGGAGATGTCGCTGAGCTACCAAGAGAAGCACGATATCGTGCAGGAGGCCATTTGCATTTTCGAGAATCTGATCCTGCTGGTTGCGCAACTAGACGATGTGGCTGCACGACGGGATGCACTTGGTAGGTCCTCCTCAGGCAGACGCGAGTCAGATGATTCCCTCACCACCGTCATTGCGAAGCTGGTCTCGATGAACCGGTTCCGGGACAGCGTGGCGGTGACAAAGGAGCGCAGTGCACGGCGTTCATCGCAGGATATGCATGACATGATGAGCACGAGTGACGCGGAATACTGCATGTCCGATTACGAGAAGATGCCTACTCTTGCTGAAAGCCCCGTCTCGTCTAATTCGGACCATGGTGATAGGATGCCTTTGGGGTCAGAGATGGAAAAAGATGGTTGTGTAGGATCCAAATCTGTCAGGTTCCGAAAATCTCTGTCTCAGCGGCCCCGATGCCATGTCGGGGAGGGGTTCTCGACCGAGACATCGGCCGAGGAACTTTGGGCTGCCTCGAGGCGCCTGCATCGGGAACAGGTTACGCATTGGGTTATTGGGGTAGCGATTGGTTTCATCATTCTCGGTGCTGTCCTCGGTCGGCAGGTTGTCTATTACTAGGCCGGCACATGGCCTCTGGGACTAGAACGCCACGGGTAGCCTTGGACACAACAGAATGTCAGTTCCGGCAGAGTCTCCTTGTGGAACATGTGTGTGCCTCGGTTGGATTCTAGATCACTCAAGACTCAAGAGTGATACCTACTTGGAGAAGGGCTGAGTGAGCTGAGCTAGCCACATGAATAGCGCGATACCAGCTTGCAAAGAGGCGTCATGTCTGCGGATACAACATTGCTACAAATCACAAATTAATAGTTAGCACTCTGTAGTTGCATGCCACACGTGGACTTGTATGTAATAATTTCACATACTATAGACTGCTGTTCCACCCGTCGATGATGCTGGCATACCTATACTCTGTATTACCATGAATGCACGTATCGAAAGGAGTTTTATAGCCCGGCGAGCGTTCCTCTCCTGCAACAGCCGGGAGAAGTGGCATACAGTAATTTCCGACACCTTGTGCATGGATTTTTCCATGGAACACATAGATAAACCTTGCGGCGGCATGGCATTGACATGGTGGTCAGAACAGCAAGTGCAGACCGACAGGCCAGCCCAAAGGATGTAGATCTATCTGCCTGCGCTGCAAGCGGCTACATTAATACTGGCTGAGCATCCGGCATGCATGATGATAACGAACACTCCTGGCCAGTGGCCACATGCTGAGTCTCTGAGATGGATACCATGGCGGACATGTACATACATAGCACATGTGTATGTGTATGTGTATGTGTATGTGTATGTGTATGTGTATGTGTATGTGTATGTGTATGTGTATGTGTATGTGTATGTGTATGTGTATGTGTATGTGTATGTAAGTCCACTGGCCCCGAGTTGCTTGCACCAAACCAAGTTCCAACACAGAACCCCAGTCCCGATAACTGTACAAAGAGAAATACATACATCGTCAGCGTAAGCTCCCGTGGTGATGGATGGGTGTTTTGGCAGTTTGCCCCGGCCTTCAAACATGGGGACAGGTTTCGAGTAGATGATGCATTGGTGGGGGAGTCTGTTGTTGCGTACTCCGTACGGGGAAATGTAATGGAACGATGAATTCTGATGAGGCGTGCCTAGTAGTATGTATGTATGTATGTATGTATGTATGTATGTATGTATGTATGTATGTATGTATGTATGTATGTATGTATGGATGGAGATGGATGTAGTAGGAAGATCGTATTCATCACAACCGATGAGATTAAGACCGTCGTGTTGCTTCTTTACGACGGAATTTGTGCTACGGACAGTGTAGTGTTGATGATTCCTCTTTTAATGCAATCTACATCCCATGTCATGATATTATGCTTTACTTTGTTTTACTTTGTTTTGATTTGCTGTGCTGCGCTGTGCTGCGCTGTGCTGTGCTTACTCCATAGAGACATCAAGCCCCATGTCAAACGAAACCCCCCAGAACGCCGTCAAAGAAAAAAACTTGTGAAAAAAAGGAAGAAATCATGAAAGAAAACAATCACTCATCATCCATGTCCCAATCAGAAGCAACATCTGCCCACCCAGCCATATACCTCTCCCCCCCAAATTCACCCACAGTACGCAGATGCCGCGCCTGGTCTCGCAAGCTGGTACTCCACCGACGCACCCAGTAATCATCCGACGCAGTAACAAGGTCCCCATCCCGCGACCAGCTCACGTTGGTGACCTCCCGAGAATGTCCTCGCACAAGGGACGTTCCGGTACGGAGGATTGGAATCGAGGAGCCACTAGAGAAAGAAGACGAACATGAAGACGGGGGCGGATTCTTGGGGCCCTTCTCGGCAGCTTCGACGTGGGGGTGACTCCGTTGGGACCATGTAGTGCGCATGTATTTCTCGTCTGTGGGGAAGAGAATCGCGCAGTTGTTGGCGCTGCCTACGGCGAGGAGCTCGGATTGGTTGTCCGAGGCAGAGGCAGGGCGCGGGCGCAGGCCGCACTTGATATAGAAGGAGGAGGCGCGGAATTGGTCGTGCTTAAAGCCGTAGAGGGGTCCTAGGCCGTTGATGCCGCCGTTGGGGCGACGCTTGGGCATGTTGTCCTGCAGTTCGGGCGCGTGGCCGAGCATGAGGTGTGCGGTGGAATAGGCATAGATTGTGCTGTCTTTGCAGACGGCGTAGAGACGGGACGCGTCGGTGTTGAGGGCTAAAGAGGTGAGGCCGTAGGAGCGCCAGGTATGATGTGTGGGCTCTGGTGTGCACGCCAGGGGCATGTCTTGGGCCTGGCGGCGTGGCTTGATGTACCGAGTGTCCCATAGTTTGATCGAGGCGTTGGCTTCCGAGGCCGTGAGCAGTAGATGCTCGCGGCCTGATGGAAGCCATTGGATGGCTGTGACGGATGCCGACGACTTGACGCCTTGAACGATTCGCTCGTGCGCATTGTCAATCGTGTTGACGGAATTGACGGCTACAACATCGAGAGTGGTGTCTCGATCACTGGCGCCGGATAGCCCCCCGCGTGAGCTGAACGCAAGTGTGGACATGGACGAGCAGCGCAAGTCCCAGAGCTGCACTCTTCCGGCGCGGTCTGATGTCGCGAGGCCGAAACCACTGGCTTTGCCGGGCTGGAAGGCCACTTGACGGAGAGAATCCCAATGACCTGCTGTGAGCTCAACCGCCACCGACGACGTGACGACGTCCACGATCCTACCGGTTCGGTCCCCGGACGCCGTTGCTAGACGATAGCCATCCTGTGAGAAATCCAGGTCCATGATGGCGTTATCGTGCACTTTGATGTACTCATCGATCTCTGGGCCGAGGTGAGAAGCAACTCCATCTTGTCTCGGACGAGTCCTGAGCAGCCGCACGAAGCCGGATTCATCGCCAATGGCTGTTGTCGAATCCGTGGGCGAGCTAGCGAGACTGAACGGAATCGTTTCTCCTTCGCCGACGTGCGCGGTACAGTGATGCACATCCGAACTCTGGCTGTAGAACGAGGCGGTGTGGACACGTGAGTCGTGATAGGGGTATTGGAGATACTGCTTGCCGGCGTGAATGCCGAATCCGTGCTCGCGATCAAGCATCTGTGCTTCGAATCCACGAGAGCGGAATTTCCGGGTGGGTTTGGGGCGATATCCATCCTGGATCTGGCACGCAAAATACTGTCATTAGCGATGTATCTTATAAAAGATGGATCATAGAGCATCTTATAGAGAGGGAGTAAAGAGAAGAGAGGAAGACAGGGATGAGGGGAGAAAGAGCAAGCGAGGGAGAGAAAGAAAAAAAAGAAAAAAAAGAAATTAAAGAGAGCAAGAGAAGGAGACGGAGGTGTAGAGAGAGGTTTCTGGCATCTGACATACTAGATTTGTTCTCAGTTCGGACGGCCGAACGTTTCGTGTTGCCGGAAACGATTCCGCCTGCGAACTAACCGTACTTCCGCTCCGACTCGCTCCGTAGAAGCTCCGCTGGTCAGGAATTAGCTGGGCTCTGTGATAATCGGGATGATTGGGGAGAATTTGCCATGATAGCCATGTATGTGAGCTGCTTCTGGTCACCTACCAAAATGCTTCTCCGTTGATCGTCGAGCCCATCTGCACCCTCAGGCTGAGGCTTTATCGTCTCGTGAATCTTCACATCTCCGTCCCGCGACATGTGATAGCGTCTCCCTAGCCACGAGATCGGCGGAGGGTATCTATTATCGGGATTCAATCCACGTCGCCTTTTGTTCCCCGCGGGCTGTTGGTCCTCGCTGTTCTTCCTCTTATCTCCCTCAGAAACACGAGACTGCCCCAAGCGCTCCGTGGGAGACGAGGGACAGAGGGGATCAGAGCTCAGCAGATCGCCAGCCAGTGACTGAGGGGACATCATTTGGCTGTTGGTGGCCGAAGCATTCAGAACTCCCAGTGTCATCCGGGGGGCCGTGGCTAAGCTCGATCGTGGGGTGAAGAAGCGGCCGAATCTTCGGGGCGTCACGGATGGCTTGCGTTTCTCCTTGCGGCGGCCCGTTCGAGTTGGTGATAGAAATGGGTTTGCTGGAGAAGACGACGTTTCCGTCGGGCTAGACGGCAGGACGTCGGCCACGGGAGGGGATCCATTGCGATACATTGCCTGTTTGTCTTTTTGCCGACGAGTTTGGCTGTTGTGGTTCAGACAATGGGAGCTTCTCCACGCAATTTCGCAGTCGTGTCTAGAGCGTTCGTTGTGTGAGTCGAAAGGACGCAGGAAATAAACAAAAGAGCTATCGGAGTACAGAGAATTGATGCACAGAGAATCTTGACGAGGTCTTGTTTCCAATTTGTGCTATGGGAGATCCTGGGGTCAATGAGGTGAGAGAGCTACAACGTGCAGCCATCACGGCGGATTTTAATCAAGGGTTCGTGCCATAGTTGAGGCTGGGGGGTGGAGTTGCCACTGAAGACGCGTAGTCTGCAGAGCGTGTAAATGGGGTTTCGCGCGTTGCGCGTGGCACTAAAAGGTACTGTGTACTCCGCACACGTAAGTAAGAGGCAGACTCACCTGATCATAGGTATCCAATACAGAGATCTCGAATTTTGGAAAACAACCTGGTCCGTGCGATGCTGTTTGTCAGTGGTCACCAACGGCTGGGGCTAACCAGATTCTACTTACGGAGGCGTCAAACTTCAATGAGCAGTTTCCGACGCGCCAATAAGTACATTGACAGTGTGCTACATCACGTAACAGTACCTAACCAGGGGGTCGAAACTCCAGCCGGTAGTAGTCATCCTGTACAACGCTTCGGATACATACCTAGATACGAGATGTTGTCGAAAGAAGCTTTCATTGCTTCAAAGGACCAAAATTGTAGCATGTCATACAGGGAAAAGTCTGTTCATTGCAACAGCCATATGTATCGTGATTCTCCCGACTTTTCAGGCTATCATGTAGCACGGTGTTTTCTGTAGCACTATGAAGAACCGTGTTACGATGAACTTGCTCTCCTCCCCTCGCACGTGTACCGCTTATTAGCGAAACTTGCCATTGGTCGCCTCTCCAATTTAAGATGTCTTGACTCTTTGATATTGTGCATCGACCTGTCTCCATCTATCGATGTCCTCGTCTAGGTAACTGCAAAGCTGGTATGTATTGTACCAGAGTCCCTCAGTCACGACTCACGACTCACGACTCACGACTCACGACTCACGACTCACGACTCACGACTCGCGACTCGCGAAACGCCACCTCCGGCTTCTTGCATAGCCACAGCTGCAGCCACATCGGCTGGTGGATCCGTATGGTGTCATTTCCAGAATCTGAGCGTGATCAGCGAGGTCAATGTGATTCACTATAATTTATCCCTTTATCTACCTTCCCAAGCCGCTTATCCTTGACAAATTCCATCTTCTTGCTATAGCTGATAGCGAACGTAAATTACATTGTCGCCTTGCTACTAAACCCCATCCATTAATCGCAATCGGGCTTCGTCATGTGCCGTTTCCTGGTGAGCAACAACTCAGCGGATCATCCGACGTCCGATACTGGCATGGGTCGCTAATCAATGTGTGGTGTCACGAATAGCTATACAAGGGCAGTGATGAGATTCTCCTGTCGAAATTGATCCTTGATCCGACCCATTCGATTCTAAAGCAGTCTTTTGACTCTCGTCTACGTTTAGTACGTTATTAGATCTGGATAAGAAAGCCCGAAAGAAGTACTAACTGAGGCTTCGTCTAGGACACTCGTCGCGGCCAGAACAATGCGGATGGCTTTGGGATAGGCTTCTACACCGATCCCAAGCTGGGCAATGCACCATGTCTGTTTACTTCTACCGTTCCTGCCTGGAACTGCACCAACCTTCACAGAATAGCATCCAAGACGGCGTCGCGGCTTATCTTTGGCCACGTCCGGGCCACTACTGAGGGCTCCCTCAGCGAGGACAACTGTCATCCCTTTACACATGCCAGCCTCATGTGGATGCACAATGGCGGGCTCGGTGGCTGGAAATACATCAAGAGAAAGCTGTGTGATTGCTTGGCCGACAAGTGGTATTTACAGGTCAAAGGCGGTACTGACACGGAATGGGCCTTTGCTTTGTTCCTCAACACCCTCGAGCGGTTAGGCTATGACCCTAGCTCAGCACCTGAAATGGGATTCGGTCCCAATGTGTTACGGAAAGCTGTAGAGCTGACCATTTCGCAAATCAACGAGTTGACGGACTCGATTCCCCAGGATATCCTGCAAAACGAGGATGTGGACACCAGGAGCCTACTCAACTTTGCTGTGACTGATGGCCACAGCGTCATCTGCACAAGATACATCAGTAGCTCTACGGATGAAGCTGCGAGTTTGTACTACTCATCAGGGACACAATGGGTGACGAGAACGTCGGACCCCAATGACCGGCAGTACCAGATGGAGCGCAAGGACAGAGGAGCGGACATTGTTCTGGTCACGAGCGAGCCTTTGACTTTTGAGCGAGGTGAGTTGAGTATTGCTCGCTTGGTACAGCGCTGCTTTCTGTTTCCAACACCTTCCTTGTTGGGCTTGGAGAACTCCCACCTTGGCCGGAATGTGTCACTTTTGTCATGGTAGTGGAGCTAACGGAACGGCAATTGTTTTGCAGAAAACTGGGTGAACGTACCTACAAACTCCATCCTCACAATCCACCGCCAAACCGTCATGATCCAGCCAATTCTCGACAAATATTACGAACGTGATCCATACCACGTTCGATCCAGTGCCTTTGTCCAGGCAAAGGGGCTCGTGTCTAACGAGAAAGTACTCAGCCGCACCGCCTCTGGTTTTGGGAGCAGCACAGCGGCTTCGAGGTTTGCAGCCCAGAATCTTAGCTCAAGAAGTGCAAGTCCAGACCGGGCTCGACGGTCACGGACGCCGTTGTCCGTGTACGAAGCGAGAATACTGTGATGACAGTTTGCGTGCTGGTCCGTTTCATAATGGTTTCCCAATTGGAGAATTTGAGGCCATTGATGGCGTTACTACGCCGCAATCCAATCAATAGAGCCCGTTGGTTGTTCTCATCAATGTTGTACTGGTCAGTGGTGGTCCAGACAGTGGGTGGTCGAAATCTGTGTGGTGTCACACTTACTCAGCGGCTGGTCGCACTTTCCATAACCTATCGCTGATGTCTCAATTGAAAATACGATGCGAAGAAAACCAGATACTTGAACGACAAACTCACAGAGCAACGCGGTCTTGCCTGTCTCGTAACGATGAAAGCTAGAGAGTAATAAGTCTGCCGGAAACTTACACGCCCCGCATGGAGAGCAGTCTTTGTTTTTCGCACATCTTGGGCCAAGCGATCACGGCAACCAGTTACCGGTGCCCTCCATCTTAGGTACATACTCCATCCACGCCTCACGGTGCCCATGACGTGCTTCCAGCTTTCCTTCGGCTCCAAAACTACTTTGTCTCTGCCTCGGGGGGGTGAACGCAGTCAGCCCAGATGGGGACCTTCGACTTTAGCGGCGTGATGAGAACAATGTAGCGGCGCATGAATTTCTGCGCTTGCGACAGTACACTAAGCAGTGACGCAGAATTAGTAAATCTAAGTTTACGACCGGTGGTGTTTGTGCATGACGCTGACATCCCCCTCACAGGCAGTCAATTATATAAAGCCATTCACTGCATCCAGAAGAACTGCCATCGTTTCTCAGTTCACTGGTTCTATAGTTTTGAAGATATTGCGTCTACCCAACTCAAAAACTTCCCTTGCTTTTCCTTCTCTATTTACTACATCCTCCACGACGATTTGAGGACTTGAAAGCGTGAGTTTTACACAGGCTTCAAGACGTTAGTCAAGCCAGATTCCTTTTTCTAACTACCCCCCCTAGCCTTTACCAAAGCCTTTTCGTCACACCTCCGACAGAACCCGTTCAAGTCAAAAGGCCCACGCTCTAACAAGTTGTGCAACGGCTCTGCCTTGCCACAGCGTCTCAAGCCATGCCGCCAGGGCACTACACTAGCATCTTGACGTTCACCCGATGTGGCCATAAAACTCGTCTCAGTTGTCCCAGCTGCGAGATTACCGGCGGCGACGGACGCGAATGCTCGGATCCTAATATGCGCACGATCGAGCAGAAAATCGACAAGTGGTCTTGCCATTCCTGCCGAGCACGCTGGAAGTCGCCGCTCATGCGCTGCACATCCATCTTGACGTACATCAAATGTGGCCACAAAAAGGAATTCTATCGTCCCTGCGGCGAAAATGTCGGTAGCGACGGACGCAGATGCTCGGATGACAATTTGCACACGACCCAGCAGACAAACTATAAGTGGCCTTGCCCATCCTGCCGAGAAGAATCCTTGAAACTCCATGGCCAGTTCAGGCGTGACACTGCCGAAAACAAACACGGACCGCCAACGTCATTATTGATCAGGCCCCTTGAGGAACAAAGAAAATCACTCGATAAGTATCCGTCTGACTATGACGCGAAAGACGATATCAACAAAGACCTGCAAGCAGAAAGCGTGGACGAGCCTACACGACAAGAAAGGATTGTCCCGCTCTACACCAAAGCAGCCATGGAATAATTGCGAGGTGAAAACGACCAAGTGCCCATGAGCAACGAACGCAATTATTTTCTTGCTTTTCAGAAAAGTCGCTCTTTTACTCACACGAGGTATATATGCCTTTTGTTTCATTTTTTTTCTCGGTTTTCAATAAAGTCGCTCTTTTAACCTCTTTTTTCTTTATGTTTTCTTGCTTTTTAGCAACGCCGCTCTTTCTTGAGTCCTTGACTCTTTGGCCAACACTGTATTAGCCTATTAATAGGGACGTATAATATACCCCCGATATTACTTCCAAACGATCTACGTGGTATTACTCTTGTTCGTCCTTTGTGTCCTAATATCTGGTGTTTCTGTGCCTTCGTGTCATTGCTGCCTCTCGACTCGGACTACCTGAAGGCTGGCCGTCCTCGCAATCTGGCCACAATACCCAGATATGGTATGGTATGTACTAGGACGGAGATTTCTGGCCGTCGAACAGTGCGCAGCGGTGGATCCTCGCTTCCCCCTTCCCAATCGGGACATAATTCGAAGCCCTGAATGGCTACCTTGTAGAGCTGATCGCAGTCAAAGTCCAAACACGCCCTTTTCTCACTTCTGTACGAAAAGTTATTACTCCCGTACGAAAGGTTAATGGAGAAATGCCCTCCAGAGTGGAACCAACGCGTCGGTGGCAGTGGGCGTGGCATATGCTTGTAACCACACGCCCCTGCATGTCACTCCCGTCCTATCGTCTCTTTCCTCGATCCGTATGCTCTCTTGGTCAATGGACAGGCTTTTCCTGTGAGGTCACTGCTGTTTACAGTTTCCCATGCCAAGCTATTCTGTTGTGGGCCAAAGAAAAACATGAGCAGTAGTGGACTGTGGCGATGAACTTGGACGCTTCTCAGCAAGAAGTTGCCTTCCTACCCGTACCCCCCTGGGCTAAGAGGTTACAGACCAGGTGTCAATTGCGGCCACATCAATCTAAGGGTGTTGAAAAGATAAGTTTTGTGTATGACATCATGATGAAAAGCCCATTCACACAAGGCACCACCATATGAGAGCATACGGAATCACGGATCGGGGGGAAAGAGACGAGAGGAGAGCAGTGACATGCAGGGGCGTGTGGATATCTTCGGCCGACGAAATAGGGCCGTCGCCCGTGCGTACTTGGGTGTGCTGAACCCTGACTCCATAGTCCCCTCGGCTCAGTGTTCCAGTGACCCGGTCGGCGGTGGCTTAGGTGTTCGCGGTGGGATAGGAACCTACAATTGGCAAAATAACCTCACATTTACGTGCCAAAAAGTGGGTGAAAATGTGACCTTGTTTTGCGCCCCCACTGTCCACACAAGCCTATCTTCACCGTGAGGGTGCAAGAGTTGGATGACAGCCAAAACACATGCAGCCTTGATGTTCTATTATTCGGCTCTCTCTCTCTCTCTCTCTCTCTCTCTCTCTCTCTCTCTCTCTCTCTCTCTCTCTCTCTCTCTCTCTCTCTCTCTCTCTCTCTCTCTCTCTCTCTCTCTCTCTC
>SRPP01000360.1:0-25770 GCA_018360055.1 Claviceps monticola
TCCTCCTTCTCCTCCTTCTCCTCCTTCTCCTCCTTCTCCTCCTTCTCCTCCTTCTCCTCCTTCTCCTCCTTCTCCTCCTTCTCCTCCTTCTCCTCCTTCTCCTTCTTCCCAATGATGGCTTCCCTCAGACTTGCCTCGGCGGCCGCATCGCCAAATAACAACGATAGGACAAGTCTCGCACCTTCATCTGATCGCGACATGAGAGCAAGGACGAACCACGCTTCAGATTTCAGAGACGGCCATTTGTTTTGAGTAATCAAAAACCTCAGCGGCTGCTGCACCGAATGTGTTGCGTAAAATGCATATCTCTGTCTTTCCCCAGGGGAATTATGCGACTGTGGCAACAACGGCGTCGGCAATGATTCCGTGGCGGAAACCGAGAATGGAGAGAGCTTTTCGGATACTGGCCTGGAGTGCAGTGCTCGACAGATAGCAGCCACGCACCGCGCCGCCTCAAGTCGTGTTGGTTCTGCGTCTGACCGTCCGTACAGAGCTATGATACTGTTGGCACTTGTCT
This sequence comes from Claviceps monticola, assembly GCA_018360055.1. Lineage (NCBI taxonomy): Eukaryota > Fungi > Ascomycota > Sordariomycetes > Hypocreales > Clavicipitaceae > Claviceps > Claviceps monticola. The sequence goes on from SRPP01000360.1 coordinate 518, forward strand.
GATTGTCGTAGTTATCTGACTTGTCTGAAGAAGTAGAGCAAGAAGAAGAGCAGGTTTCTTTCTTGTTTTCCGACGGTGGTGTGCAGATCTGCCAGACGTTGGCAGTGCAGTTGAGAAGCAATAACCTCGTGAGAGAAACAGCGGCAAACTGAAGTTGGGGCACAGTGTCAAGAGAGTATAACCTTGGCACACACTGCGGAAGCAACAAGTCTGCGAGCTGGGATTTGTTCCCGAGCGGGATAGCGAGGTTTTTGAGAAAAGAGCAGGCGGCATGTAGAAATTGAGAATCTGTTACATCAGGGTCGGATATGAGCTTTATCAGTGGCTCATGTGCCTTATAGTCCTGTACCAATGCGCTGGATGCAGCGTCGGAGCGAGAAACGTTGCCCAGTGCAAGGCATGCGGCTGACTGGAGAGAGAGGTTCTTCTTGGAGTCATTGTCGTTGCTGCCGCGGAGCCAGTCCAGTAAAGTTTGAGGAACCTCATTGGAGAGAGAATATATGCGAGCGAACGAGTCGTTGCCAGAGACGTCGGCCAGGGCAGAAAGCAATGAGGACCGTAACTGTTTGACTTGCGCAACAAGATCCTCGTCATCGATGGCGTCAATGTCAACGCCGACATGCGCGTGGTAGAAGACAGTCAGGAGCAGCATGACTTGGTCGTCCGCGACCAACCTATGTTGCAGAGCTTCATTTGCAAGATAAGCCAAGGCCACTGCCGCCAGACTAATGAAGTCATCGACATCTTCTTTGGCCTCAGGCTGATCGGCCAATGCAAGAAGAACGCCCACTATGGTCGGATCAGCTGTTGCTGCCTCTCCGTCTTGGGTAACAAGAAGGGCCAAGATTTTGCACACGTACGGCACAAACGGTGCGTACTTGTGAAAAATATTCGGTAACAACAAAAGACCGAGAAGCTGCTTGCTCAAGCCAGATTTAGAGGCCAGGGTCTGGGCAGGTTCTAGAATGTCACACTTTTAGCGGCTGACTCTTTCTGTTTCTGTAATGATGAATAAAGAAGGATTTTCGCATTGCCATCTGGCGGAAGACTCACCATAGTCTACCAAAATATTGTACAGAACCGGTATGTTGAATGGGAGTAAGCTTTCGTCAGCCACATGTTTTGTGACGGACAAGAGGCGGCTCTGTTCAACAAGACGAGCCCGATTCTCGTTGGTGTCAGCACAGGCATTTCCGATGAGGCGGAGAGCATGGATATGGAGTTTTTGTCTCAGATGGCCTTCCGCGAGGAGCGCGACGAAGAATTCTAGAATGCCTGCGTCTCCGTATGGAAGACGCCATGCGACTGTAATACTGGTGAGCCTGCGCCAAATCTGTCGAGGAGAATGTGAGGAGGTCAAACGAGAGGCAGAAGATATTATGGAAAGCGAGGGGCTCTCTTTGTTCTGCTGAAAGTATTCCCATATTGAGCAGCGCCGAGTAGAGTCTTGTATTGTGGCTAAGAAAAAGAAAGCGAACCCCCGTAAAATGGTAAAAACAAAGAAACAGAGCGAGAGATAGGGAGAGAGATGAAGATCAGGGATACAGGAACGCAAAGAGACAGACAAGACGGACGAGATAGGAATCCCAGCCAGACTCACCATCACGACTCCCGTCACCTAATACTTCTGCTACTGAATCCAGCTCCTCGGACTGGGTGGACCACAGGGTCCTGCATGAAGACAAGACCGCAGCAAGCAAGTCTGTCCTTTGGCGGCGACTAGCGTTCGTGTCCGGTGCGTCTCCTGCATCTGAAGGTCCGCGGCTGCTGCCATGTTCCTGAAGAAGCACAGCGACCTGATGCGCAGACATGGTGCCTATCCTGGCTCCCATCCTCACTGTGCCGTTGCTATACAAACTTTTTTCCTCAAAAAAAAAAAGCCCAGGCAGGTCCTTTTGCTTCCGAGTCTCCACTGCGCGACGGATGTTGAGCTAGTGGTGAGGATTTACGTACACGCATGGGAACGGAAGTGATTTCACTTATTGGGAATCATTGTTTCTTTCTTTTTTAGGTTGGTTTTTTTGGCTCCATTGGAAATTTCGGCAGCCGAACCGAACCGTAGTCCTCGAAGAAAGAACAACGCCAAAGTTTCAATTTGGGAAATTTCTTGGAAAAGGGATGGTCAGAAACGTCAGCAGAGAAAGTTCTTTGCGGTTGCATTGCTCAATGACGTGCCTGCCATTGCGGCAGAAGCACGGCTAAACCCACCTTCCGCTGCCAAAGCACGGAAACAAAATCCGCCTTTGCCCAACTTCCCAAGGCAAGTTGCCGCGGCCGGCGGAGAAAAAAACCACGAATTGACGCCCTGCGAATACCCGTCACGCTCGTCATCTGACAGGAGCAAGCGCTTTCTTCGCAAAAGGCTTCGCACTACCTATTATCTGCATGCGGATAAACTGACTTTGAGATATTGGAAGGGACATACCGACTTACTGCTGCAACTGCCCTCGCTGGCAATCATCTCTAACCATGGCACGTATATCCAAGTTGTCCTCATTCTTTCTGTACTTGTTCCTCCAATGCGGCGATCATCTTCGCATGACGTCTCATTGGCATGGTCCTTGGGACGCGGCGCAATCACCATGACCAAACCTCGTCTCCTCTTTGAATTTGTATCGAATCTAATCTCTTTCCATTTTCGTAGGCGCATCGCTTCGTCTTCACAGCCGTCCTCACAGGCTCCCGAATTCTTGGCAAATCATTCCTAGCCGCCTACAAACAAGCCCAGGCCGCATCGCAATATCAGCGCGCGGCAGCCAAATCCGGCGGCGGCAACGGCTCTTCCCTGGGCGCTTCCCTCTCATCAGGCATGTCCATCGACGAGGCCTGCAAGATTCTCAACGTCAAACATCCCGCGCCCGGGCAGATCAACGTGGAGGAGGTGATTGAGCGGTACAAGCGGCTCTTCGACGCCAATGACCCGCAAAAAGGCGGCAGCTTCTACCTGCAGAGCAAGATTGTGCGCGCCAAGCAAAGATTCGATCGCGAGGCGGGTCCCATGATTGAAGAAGCCGAGATGGAGGGCGAGATCAAGCGAGGCTGGAAACCAAAGGTGCATAGGGACTAGACAAAGGCAACGGAGCATCAACTCATTCATCAAGGCAGCTTCATGCCACCTTTTTGAGGGAGTTCCCATTCTGTTCGGATAGGTCGGGGATCCTCACACTGTGAGAGCTTTGCGGGAGTTGCGACACCCTCATTCCCTTTCGATGACACGGATTGAATCATTCAAGCTACAGGTGTATGATACAAGTGATGGGCGGGTGGGAATGAGATAAAACATGGCAGCATCTAGCACACAGCCAGGGCTGCGAACGGAGGAACGGCACACGATAGACCAAGTGTCTAACTCCTCTTTGTATAACTGTACATCTTCACTCGATACGGCATGGCACGGCACGGCGTTCTTTCTTCTTGCGTTCTGTTTTCTATCTGAGCCCCTCTTGGTGGGCTTACTTTCACACTCCGGTACGGGTTGACATGCTCAAGGGCGTGATGTCTCACGAAATATAAATTGAGCTGTTCCAGGGAGTCCCTTTTATATATATATATCACTTAGACGGGAGAGTACATGTCATAAGCATGCTAGATGACCATGTTCTAATATACTGTACTATCTATGATTGCTTAATCATCGGCGTGACGGGCCGCAACTGTTTGCATTAAATACCCAAGTCGGACAAGAGACAAAAAAGGGGCGATGATGATGGAAATTCAGAACCGGTCGGTTAGGCGTTTCAGTTGCGACATCGACTGCAGCCACGCGTCGCTTTTTCAAATTTGGCATGGAAATAGGTTCATTTACCTGTAGAATACAAAATACGTGTGCTACTTCCTAATGCATGATGTGCCGCACAGGTGCGGTAGCGTCGGCGCGTGGATTCAAGACTTAGGGTAGCCTAATACAGCCGACAACAAAGGCTCAAAGTCAAACGAGTGTGTCTGCACTTCTTCACAGTGCTGAAATGGTGACAGCCGGTACTAGCTATTATGTATATACCTAGGTACCTAAGTTATCCTCTGTATTTTGGTCGGACTGCATGTACTCTGCGGAGAGGATGCACAAAAACACACCGTACCGTCCTACGTCTTTCTCCTCACCAGACCCCTCCAGAAATCAAAGCTATTCTCATCACTCTGCAGCGCCCACATCTTTCCCGTGCCCCTCCCCTCTCTGTCCATCTCCTCCACCCTCAACATGCCCCAGTCTCTCGTAATTCCCAGCACACGCGCGCGCACACCCCCCTCTGCTTCCAGCGAAACCGCCTGCCCCGTATGCAGCCAGTGGCGATAGTACCGACGTTCCAGCGCCTCAGTGAAGCCTTCGCGGCGGAACTGCGCGTGCAGAGACTCCAAACGCGTGAGTATACGGGCCAGAAGGGTCTCTACGCGGAATGTAGACGCCATGTGCGGGGGAAGCAGATCGAGGATCGACGTCGTGGGACGGGGATTGGTGGCGTTGATACCGATGCCGAGAATGATCTGGTACGCGCTGTTGTGGTAGCCGCACTGGGAGAGGATACCGCCTATTTTGACGTAGGTTTTCGACGAGGCTGGCTTGGTAGGGTCGAGGGCGTCTTTTTGAAACAACAAAGTGTTAGCTAATTGTACCATCTGTGTGTCCTGATATGGAAGGAAATTCATAAACAAATTTATTTCCTACTCTTTGTTGCCCCCGTCGCTCTTCTTCTCTAAAAATGGACACGAGTCTGAAGGCAGGACTGGAAAGGGCAGGAGAGGCGGTCGCGGCACTTACAGATGTCGTTGGGCCACTTGAGTTTGACAGGCAGATTCTCATCGCCCGCACCATACGACTGGATGGCTTCGACAATGGCAATAGCGGCGATGTACTGGATGAATACCACGGGGTGAGAGGCCGCGAGGTAGGCCGGGTGGTTAATGATGGTCGAGAACATGAGGGCTCCGGGTGGTGCGACCCAAACGTTGGAGCCGCGCCCGCGACCGGCAACTTGGATGGATGCGGAAAAGGTGAATCCGGTAGGGAGCTTCGCGATGAGTTTGGGGTTTCTGTTGATAAATTTAGTTTGTGGTTTTGTGGAGGTTTGTCTTTGTGGTGCTGGCGCGTGAAAGGATTGTAGGCTGCAGGAGAGGCTTGATGACGGTTGCAAAGATGAAGATGAAGTTGAAGATGAATGAAGTGGAGGAACTGACCTTTCCAAAAGAGAATTGGTGCTCGTGACAACATCTCCGTACATCAGCACGTTGCCCCAGGACTCAGCGCCCTCTTCCATCAACTGAAACCGAGCCAGGTTGGCATAGTATACTTTGTGGTCGAAGCGAGGCGTCATTTCCGTGGTGGGCAGACCCTTCTCATGAGCCACAATAACCTTGGTGACGGCACTGTAGTCCGGAATGCCAGCAGTCTCACCAGCGGCATCGTCATGATCATCATCGACAGGAAGACCCCGCAGCACCTTTAAGTCCCGGACAGTTAGGCCATTCTGGTCACTGTGAATGCGGAATGTGTCGCCCTCACCCCTGATATACTGGTCATCACCCTCCTCCTCGATGACAGGCGCCCAGGAATAGAGCAGTTCCGACACGTGCGAACCATGAACGGCAGTGAGATGAACGCTGGACAGAATCGGCACGGACGCGTTTTCTCCGGCGCTCACCTCGAGGCCAAGTTTACGCAGACAGGCTCGAAGAAAAGCAAGACGAGCCTCATTGTGCTCTTGTAATATGCGAATGAGGTCCGCGTACTCGGGAATGCCTGGCTGGGGAGACAAATTCGCCGGCGCGAATCTAGAACAGAGAGTAATATGTTGGTAAGAAGATGATAAAGAAATAGTACGAGGGAGGATGCACGTACTCTGGATGCGTCGCCGATAACATAGCCAAACCCTCACCCACATGGCACAGAACGAGAGCCGCCTTGCCGTGTCCGCCATCCACATCCAATTCATCTTGATACGATGCCAGAACCTCCACCTTGCGTCCCGTGACTGTTGCGGCATCGATAAACACGCCGCCCCCGTTATAGTAAGAAGCAAACGTGTCTGCGAGCTTCTCCTCAAAGGAATCCTTGGCCACGCGCAAAATCACCGCTCGCGCACCCTTCTCACTGTGGTACTCGAACCCTCGGAACGCACCGCCGCGACAGGTACCCGGGAAAAAGGCCAACTCACGACTTCCTACAACTTCGAGCGGCTTGTTCCCTACCTCAAACTCACACCTGCTGCTGCCGTAGTAGGCGCCTGCACAGAGACCAAGATAGGCGCCTCCCCGACGGACATAATCGCTGATGAGGCGGTTCCCTGGGCCATTGAGCACGCGGCAGTAGCCCAGATCAGCGCCACCGGGGATGACGAGCAACGCGCAGGTCGGTTGCCATGGTTCTTTGAGAAGAACAGACTCCGATATGGGGATGACGGCGTAGTTTGGGGAAAGGAGACGGCGGAACGAGTCGATGCATTGCCGGACTGACTCGGTTGTTGTGCCGGTGCCTGAAGAGTCAAAGTAAGCAATTGGCACGAAAAAGCCGACAGTTTGTCTCCTGTTGGATATACTGCTATGTCGACGTGTTGCATCTCGGCCTCCCTTTGTTGTGGTGTCTTACCCGTGTAGACAAGGACGTTGAGCCGTGTCGGCGTCATGATGGGCTCGGGAAGCTGAGAGCAAAAGCCCCCTCTACAAGGTCTTTTCTGGGTCTAGCTGAGAAGGCTTCACGGATTCTCCCACCTTCACCTTCACCTACACCCTCGTCGGTCGTACCAAGGAACAGGATAGGATCGACTTGCGTGAGACGAATGATGGCACCGGCACAGGAAAAGGCTCAAGATGTCACAACGGCACAGCCCGTCGACGACGATGAGCCAGACGAGTGGTGAGTGGGCCTTGTTTGTTGTGCCCGTAATTAGCGACACGTTCAACCGAGTTGGGAGATGGCCGAGGAGGATGCCGGCCGCGACGCGAAGCCGCGAGTACACAGGCGACGTGGACTGACATTGTCATCACGTAGGGACAAGAGGATATTCAGCACCGGCTGCGCGGGTACGTTTTTGTCTTCTTTGAGATTTCAATGTCTTGAAGTGCACTCTCATGAGAGGGCAGACCAGCTTGATTGAGGACCTGGACTGACGCGTTGCATGGCATTTGTACTGAATTTGGGGTTGACGGCAGACGAGAACATGAAGATGACGGATTGCTACTTTGACAAGAAGGACTGGAGGGCGTGTACAGCCGAGGTAAGACGCATTGCTCCTGATTGATTCTCGGATTGAATCATGATCGATATCGCCTACTGTCCGCCAATTGTCTCCTTCGTCTTTTTCTATTATCTAGCACGTGCACCCAAGCCGTCTACTGACCGGGATCGCTTCGAGGACAGATGGAAGACTTCAAGCAGTGCTGGAAGCGTCATGGCAATGACCAGCGCACCGCTACGCAAGATGCGTGAAGGGTCCGACTTGCGTGCGCGACAACTGGGGCAATAGCTTCGCCAGAGTTATACGAACTCGAATGCGGGCAACAGGGTTGAATCTCACAGTACAAGTCTGAATTGAAAGATACTGTTGGAATAAACAGGGTAAGCAAATAAATATCAATGCATGCATGCGCAACCAAAGTAAATTCTCGTCGTGTCCGTTCTTGTTCTTGTCTTTCCTAAAACTAGGCAGGAGGGATAAAGGGGGGAAGCCCTTTATCCTACAATGTTGTGACGGCTGCAGCCAATGAGTGTGTGTGTGGGTCCACACGCGTACCTCATTGGTGCATCCGGTCATGTGGTATTGTTGCTATGAACAGCGATTCCGACAGATACCATCCGCTTCCCATGAGCCCGATTTTGAGGACTGTGTTTGTGTACATGGCATTCGTAACCATAAAGTAGGTGGGGCTGTGGCACGAGTACCTGTATGCTTCCAAGATCCCAACATCTGTGATGCAATCGGGGATGCAATCGGGGTTGCAATCGCCTTATCGTACCTGGTGCCTTTTTCTGCCATGTGGGGCACACCACACGTGATGCATAGTTTCTGGAGCTACATACGCGTAACAAACGGTAACGCTTTGCATCATTGTACATATGTGTAGCTTTCGTAGTCCCTGAGATTCATCATTTTCTTGCCATAGTTTGTGCCCGACAACGGCACCTCAACACTTCACAGAGCATGCCCATGCACGCAGTAACAGCAAAGTCACTCGCCCCCTCGTCAGCCATGCTTCTATCCAGACGAGTCGTCTTGGCGGCCTCCGCCCGTGCCTTGCCCCAGCGAACACAGCTCGCGGCGCGATTCTACGCCGCAAATGCTGCACCAGCATCGCAAGCATCCTCACCAGAAACCGAGAAACCCGACGCGAAGGCAGATTCACTCGCTTCGAAATGGACCACGTCCAAACCCGCTGGCTATGTCCCCTTGACCACGGTCTACAATGACCCCGACAATAGCATAGAGTCGAAGTCCGCCAACGGTGGCGTCGCCCCGGACTGGACAAACAGCTTCTACGGCATTTCGACCAAGCCCGTCTCGAAGGAGCAGTACAAGAACCTCGTGGCGCCCCTCGACGTGGCTGATATTGAAGTCAAGCCGGATGGGATTCTCTATCTCCCTGAGATCAAGTATCGGAGAAAACTGAATGAGACGTTTGGGCCAATGGGATGGGGTCTTATTCCCAAGGGCGAGGCTGTGGTGGGCAGTTCGATTGTCACGAGGGAATATGCTCTCATTATTGATGGACGGTAAGAATAAAGCTGACCTGGCGCCTGTTTCGCATTTCGTTCTCTCTCTCTCTCTCTCTCTCTCTCTCTCTCTCTCTCTCTCTCTCTTTCTCTCTCTCTCTCTCTCTCTCTCTCTCTCTCTCTCTCTCTCTCTCTCTCTCTCTCTCTCTCTCTCTCTTTGTCTCTCTCTCTCTCTTTGTCTCTCTTTGTCTGGTCTCCCCCTGTCTCTTCCGTCTGTCTCTGTCTTCGTGTCCCCAACAGATACACGGATCGACATGCCCCCTCGGCTCCCATTCCTATACATATGTACATGAAAAGCCAAAACCCCAGTCTCATCACTAACAACCCCCTCAACAGCTTCGTCGCCCAAGCCCAAGGCGAAAACAACTACTTTAGCCCCGATCAACTTCCCTCCGCCGTCGAAGGCTGCAAATCCAACGCCCTCATGCGATGCTGCAAGGACATCGGCATCGGCTCCGAGTTATGGGACCCCCAGTTCCTGCGCTGGTTCAAGACGATGCATGTAGAGGAGGTCTGGGTCGAACACATGGTCACCAAGAAGAAGAGGACCATGTTGTACAAGAAGGGCTTGGTGCAGGTTACGTATCCATACAAGCCGATCAAGTAGATGGGGTTGTTCGTTAAACAGGAGATGTGCTTGGCAAGGTGGTGAAGGGCAGTGTGGTTTGCGAAAAGGAAAGAGACCATGTTGCCTGTGTATGAATAAGGCAAATCAACTGTATGGGGGATTGACGATCTTGGGTTGACGTTGATGGCTTGGCACGTGGAACAATGTTGGTTTCGGGGGCTTTGCGACGGCAAAAGAAATATGTGCCTCGGTACAAGGGGCAAGCTCAGAGCGCGCTGCTATCGGCTATTTTGCGAGAGGGTTGCATAGTTCAATAACGAATTGATTCACTTATGCTTCGTAGAGAGCAACCAGCTAAATACAGCCACATATAGGGTGGTCGACTTGATGTACGCATTGAGATTCATCTACGCAACAGTTCCAAACTCCTTCCCAACCCACAACAAGTAAGAATCCTAGTCTTGCTTGCGATTGGCATAAATACCGCCACCTTCTGCCCCCGTGGTGCTCCAGCCCCACGGCATCCAGGAGGATCCTGCCCCCGGTCCTGCTCCAGCGCCGGCTTCGGCTCCGGCTCCGACTCCCCCTTCATGAGATGAAGCCTGTCGCCGACGAAGGGTCACCTCATCCTCGGCTCCGCTCTCAGCCTCGACCTTTTCGAAGTCAGTTTCGCTGCGGCTCTTGCTCAGCCCGCTGAACATGCTCATGCCACTGGGCGGTCTCTGTGAGGGCTCGTCCCCGTCACCGGGGGTGTTGTTGCTGCTGCTACTTCTGCTGCTTCCATCAGCCTGCATCTGCCGAGCCTCTCGATCCAGGGCGTTGAGGACAATATTAAGGCGCTCGCGCTGCGCAGTAATGAAGTCCATCTTCTCCGCTGAGCCTCGCAGATGAGGAGGTACAAGCGTCGCTGAGCTGCTGCTTGCCGCCGCCCCAGAGCCGCCGCCGCCGCCGGCACTGGTAGTCGCGGAGACGGCATTCGCCAGCAGACTATAAAAGTCGTTGCCCATGCCCGTGCCTGTGGCGCCGGACCATCGCGCCGTGGGGACACTAAACCGCGCGAGCAGCGACTGCGTGTAGCCCTGAGGCGCCAAGGAGGCCGAGGACGCCGAGGACGCGGATTCAGCAGCAGGCGTGGGAGGGAGATTCAGAAAATTCGTCTTGATATAGTCGATCGCGCGGCGAAAGTAGGCCAAGCCCGCATTCTTTAGACGATGGTGAGCGCTAGCGATGAATTCATCAATGGCGTATTCATTGTCTCTGAGAAACGGGTGGACTTTATCCTCGTATAGCACGCGAGCGCCTTGGGTCTGTGGCAGGATGAGGTATAAGAAGAAGAGAAGGCGTATGTAGCCGTAAAAGGGAACCCTGTTGGAGTGTGCCAACGATTGTTAGTTTCGGCTTCGTTTGTGCGTATGTATACAACAAGGTATGTCTGTTGTTGATTTGAAGGAAGGGTGGCAAGACTTACCAGGAGAGGATGAAGGAGAACCACGATTCGATGAGGAGGCAAATGCTAAAGACGACCCAGTACATGAGCCACGGGGTCAGTTGTGCAGGATCCGATGTCTTCAAGGCCTTGTATGAAGCGAAAATCGGGAAGAGAAAAGACGCGATGGAGCTGTTTGTTGGTGTTGTTGCACTTCCGGGTTAGCAAGTGACAAGCCGTGTCGTGGACCCCTAGCTAGTGACGACATAGCGGCGGGAGAGAAGGCAAGTGACAGATGGCAGATGGAGAACAGAACGCACGACAAGAGCATGGCGAAGAGGTCAAACATGATAAAGGGCGCCGGCGTCGAGGCCCGTTGGCCCCGCGAATCGACAAATATGGAGGAGGATGACAAAAAGAGGAGGGCGCAGAGATGATGTTTTGGGCGGAGAAGACAATGCACGAGAGGTGGAGATGTGAGGAGATGTGAGGAGATGTGAACTTCGGGACACTTGGAGCAGCTGCTCTGCTGGAGGCGCCGCCGCGCGGGGTAAATGACTCGGGGGCTTGCACTGCGCTTGGCGCACGGCAGATCCAGTGCTTGGGGGACGCATAGCATTGACGAAAGTGGACGACAACTTACAAGTCAATCAGCACGAGGAGCTAACATGGGACGATGGGCCACGCGAGCCAAAGCCAACGGCCTTTAAAGTCAAATATAGCGACAAGCCAGCCACATGAGCCATAATAGATAGGTAGCTATCCCTCCACGCGTTGTATGTAGCCTCATTCCGATAATCCCACAACGATGACATGATCCCGTCTCGACAAACTGTCCCCGACACCGCCCACCGCCCCCCCAAGCTCCTGTTCGCTCATCACTGCAGGAAATCATACAGCGTACTTGACTTCAAAATCCCCGACTTTACCAGCCTCATCGTCTCAACAATCTCTCCGTTGACGCGTTCGTATCTCACCACCGTAGGTAGCTCATTAATGTTCCAGGTCACGCGATAGCCATTGTCGGGTTGTCTCCATCTACAGGAAAAGGACTTTGGTTAAGAAAGGACGTGACACAACGTTTTATTTACAGAATGAGTAAGAACAGTCTTTCCTCATTCTGTTTCGTCTGAGTTCGGGGCATATTTCTCCCAGAAACCAAAGCAAAAGCAAAAGCAAAACAAACAATGGAAGTGGCTCACTCGTCTCTCCCTCCGACCTCAATTATATTGAGCAATGGCGATCTTGGGCTATCATCAAAGGCGGCAGTAAGGTGGGGCCACGTAACTTGCACATCGGGACACCACGGCTGGTGAGTGTCGGGATCGGTAGACGAGAGGAAAGCGATATACGTCTTGCCGTTAGGTATGTTTGGCACGTTGACATGCTTTGGGGACTTTGGGAGGGTCATGCTCCTGGAGATTGGCATCTTGAATCTGCGGGAGGCGAAGGCCAAGTAAATGCACGGCTTGGCGTTATCGAGTGGGTTGCTTTGTTGGTTCCTTGTTTCCTGATGACTTCGTTTTTCGCACTTGGTTTTCACCCCTCTGGTGGTGAGTGCGGTTGTGATATAAGGAAGGAAGGATTCTCAGTATGTCGCTGCTGAGATGAAAAGAATCACGGTGCAAGTCAAGCTTGTGGGAAAAAAGGGTGGAAGGGCGTTTGTCAAGAGAAATGAAAGTCTAGCTGGCGCTTTTTGGGCTGTCCCACCCGCTTCAAATCCGTCGGGCAGTGGGACCTAGTCTAAGGTACTGAGTCCTGACAGCCTTGTTACAATTCCCTACAACTGTAAGCCCCGCCCCCTCCTTGGTAGGGGTTTACGATCATCAGACTCGGGTCGTCATCGTTGGGGAAACAGGCAACACATGACTGCCTCGCTATCGATCGAATCAAACAGGCTGCTGCAAGTTTTACATGCGCGTGGTCCAACTTGGGATAGGCGCTCGTGAGGGGCGCGCCTTCCTCGCGGCTTCGGGCCCCCTTGCAGCCAGAAGGTGAGAATGGCTTCGACTTGTCTCTTTCAGGCTTCAGTCTGATTTTAACCCTATTAATAAAGGGCGTGGCTCGGCCCCGAGAAGTCTGAAGACAAGCTCAATCGTTCGATGCCCCTTCGTTACCGCCATCTCCACAACTCAAGACACCCCCTTTCGACATGGACAAGTTAACAACCACACACCCTCCTTTCCCCCTTGCAGAATCACAGAATCACCCACGTCAACAGATCCCGGCGCACACCATAATACATAATGCATAATCCATCCCTCTTTGCCATTCTTACTGTAGCCACGTCATTTGCGCAACTCATACGGAGTAAACGCCTTCTGGCTACGGAGTAGCCTGTAAGAACAGCCTTCCACACAAATGCTCGCCTACCCCTTGCTACATTGCCTCCGCAGACTCTCTGGCCTGATCTCATACGGACTTTGCCAGTCTATTTATCCCGCAACACAATGGCAGGTGCGTCGGGAGTATTCGATTATGCAACCGATTATGCAGTCTAATCGGCCCTGATGGGCAGACACGTCGACAGAATAAGCGCCGGGTGTGTAAGAAGGCCATGAAGAGAGATTGTTCCGCACACTAGCCCACCAAGGCTTGGCTGTCGTCACAGTTCACTATGTTGTCTGAGACTCGTGACCGCTCTCGGTGTAAATTTGTTCATGAAGGCGGGCCGAGAAGTAGAAGTTGGATTAAGACGTTCGGTGGCCTCATACGGAGCACCAAAGTACATACATGCAGTCATAAGGGCTTGTGGAGGTACCCGTGGGCCGTGGTACTATGTATACGTGGGCCACTTGCACCTGTAGGTATGTGCATGGGTTGAAGCTTGCTTGTGGAGATACGTAGATAGGTAGGTACATATATACGGAGTACGTGAGGGCTTTCAAGGATCTTCAAGGTTCTTAGAGAAGAGTACGTGGCGCAGGCATGGGCCATAGTTGAGGGAGCTTCTACCGGTCGAGATACCGTCCCCTATGAACCGTGTGAATGTGAGTGTTCGCTCTATTTTGGGGCTGGGGCAGCAAATAAGGATACAACCTAGGAACAAATAAAGAGGGAATATTTCCCGCACCCAAAAGTAACCCCAACCGGAGAAAGTGAAGAAAAGAGGACGAAAAAGAATGGTGTTGTGAAGGCTCACCAACTTAGTGAGAAGGACACTGCTCACATGACGCACTTGGCTTAAAGTCAGAAAGACAGCTTGACATTTGCTGTTTGCATGTGCCTGAAAAGAGCATCGTTCCTGAGTACAAATTGACAGGTGAAAACAATCGGAACTGAGGGTGAAAACAATAGAACTGAATCGAGGAAATGTCAAGGGCAAACCCCTCCTCCTTAGTTTGGAGATCACATCACTGTGAGCCTTTCCCATGTCGTTGTGATTCCCCCCAGGTCTCGACAGTAAAAATATTATTACTTCGTGGGCCACAAGTCCTTTGCGAGGTCCTTCACCAGCTCCAACTTAGTAAACATCTTCAGACTTCTCCTCCGTCATGCCCTCTGCGCCCACCGCCACGCTCGCAAACCCACACTGCGGACTCGCGCCAATATTCGCCATGACCTGCTCGACGCTCCGGCACTAGCCCCGGGTAATGACACCAGCAGCCTCCAGCACGCGTTCCTTTATGACCTGCACATCTTTTAGCTCGGGGTCCTTGGTGGTCACCACGCCCAAGACGATGTTTTTACCCACGGGCAGGAAGCGAAGCGGCTCAAATCCGCCCGCGCGGGGGCCATTGCATTGAAGGAAGAAGCTGTCGTAGTCGGGCATGGTAAAGAAACGCTGGGCAATCTTTTCGTATGATCCTTCGCTGAAGTGCATCGACTTAGAAAAGTTACCTGGATTTTTGATAGCGGCTTTGTTAGCGAAGCACTGAAGGTCCGGTTTGCCTCGAAGATGGTAAGGTTATCAAACGGTGCCCGTGTGCTTGAGTTTTGTAAACAGTCAAAAGAACAGAAACAAAACTATACAAAAAAGTTGAAGTAGAAATAGAGGTTTCAGGTTGAACGAGACGACTAGTATATCGGAAAGGAGAGGAAGAATGGAAGGAAGTAAGAGGTAGAAGAAGAAGATTCAACACGACACACGTGTATCCCTATGTTCATATCAGCCGGCTGATCAGCGATACAATCGTTATGCGCCCTCATATACACATCAAACAGCTCATCCGCATTAATGCCCTCGGCCCTAAACGACTCCAGCATATCCTCGGAGCAGAAATAGGCCAGCGTCGGATCATCAATATGCAGATTCCGCAAGCCAGCATCATACAGCATCCAAATCTCTTTCCTATACGCAACAGCTAGGTCCGCAAAGAACTCAGCGTCGTTGGCGTAGACGCTCGCGTCGTAGGCCTTGCCGGGCGCAAGCCGGAAATGGAAGTAACATGGCGGCGGCATGGTAAACTTGCAGTATGGCCAGAGCGCCGGGTCTACTGAGTCGCGGAGGAGCTTCCAGTTCTCGAGGTAGGGGCTCGTCTCGTACTGGATCTTGTCGTGGCAGACAACGGCCATCATGTAGGGCTGACCGATCGTGCTGAGCGCCGCGACGGGGGGCGCTGAGGAGCGGGCGAGGTCTTGGGGGACGGGGCTGACTTCATGGAAGCCGGTGAAAGCCTCCAAGAGGCCCGAGAAGAAATACTTGCGATCGAACTCACCCGAAGACAAGGCCCGGACGCCGTGAGAGAGTTGCTTGTCGACGATGGCGGCTATGGCGGCGCGCTGGCCGTCGTGCAGCTATGAGAATCTAATGGTGCCGGCATCGGCTTAGTCTTGAAGTTGGAGAGTGCGGAAGGGCGGATGAGGGAGCCGATTTGATCGGCATGGAAGCGGAGCTTGTGCGGTGCCATGATGCGTATCTACTTTCCTTGAATATGATATTCTCTGTAATAGTTGCGCTGTCCCGACTTCTGGCACGCGGTCTCCTATATGGCTTGGTTTTGTACCGGCCATCGGCTGTCGCCTTCACGGATATGTAACTACTTGATCCATCGTACATAAATGCGCGATGTCACTAGCTTCTCGGCATCTTGCTACATATCGCCAGAGATAGTTCTTGCACTCCGGCTGTGCCATCCATTTGTGAGCCACTCGGAAAAGGTCTCAGATCGGCACTTGCGTATGGCCAAGGTTTCCCTGTGAGGGCGCAAGCCCCTGTCTGGACAATGATGAAGACCTGAAGCAACCCAGGTGTTCATTATTGTCGCATCAGATAATTGCCAAGTAACTAGTTGTTGAACTTGCGGTCTGCTATTGTGCTGTACATACCAATGATACCATACCCCTATATATCCCGCGAGTGCGATAATACATACGATGCCCTTCAGCGGGCAAGAGATCATGGGCTGTTGCGGATCGACATCGGAGCTCCGGATCGAGTTCCCGTACAACTTTAATCTGTATCAGCAGCACATGTGAGAGTGCTCGGTTACATTTGCAGAGTTCCAAGTGACCATTTCATTCCCAGTATGTTGAGCCGCGAATTCCATGCTCATTCGATGCAGAACAGCTCCTCGAGGTCATGAGTCAAACCTGATACCGCCCTTCGAGCACCTCGATGACTGTCGGACAATATTTACGGTCAAGAAGTGATGGAGTTGTGCTTTTCAAGTCATGGGCAGGACTATGTAGTGTGCGATTCACGGCCCAGACCAAGGCGATGTGCGCGCGGCGCAAGCGGCAGGCATATGTTGCCCGGACATGGTGCCAGAACACTTGAGCACTCATTGGCACTCGGCACTATCGAAGTGTTCGTCACAATAAAGAAGTTTCCGTTATTCGAGTATTTGACTTTGCAAAAGATGCTTGATAGAGCCATGAAGCTGGGCCAATGGAGATGCTACGCCGCTTTGTCGCGGTCCTTGTCTCCCGAGTCCCAAAGCACCAACGCATGGTTCGCAACTTGCAAGGCCGTACGAAAGTTAAGAGGAGTGAAGCAATGGATTTCACAGATCGTGTACGCCAGATTGTCGGGTTACTCTGGTGCGAAAGCCGTGCATATCGAAGTCGTACGTACGACTCACGAGTGATGAGTCTCAGTTTTCCACCGACAAGTGAACACTCCGTCTTGCACGTATCAACCCAGCCACTCATCACCTTGTCATTGTCGGATTCAAGGGCCAGACGAGCGCATCGGCGAGTCCAAGTTAGTAGTGTCTTTAAGTCGGCAGTTCCTACTGTGCTTCTTCCCGATTCTTTGAGTCTGGCTGCGTCTGCTCAGAGGTGGCAACAATGGATGAACTAGGGCCGCCATTGGTTAGGGCCAGCCCAGTGGGTTCTGCCGGTCTCCGTCTCCAGCTTCGGCTCCGTCTTCTGATTTTCATGATCTGATGCTTTGCCAATTGCCGCTTCTCGTGCCTCCGACGTGCTGATGACACAGAGTAGACTATGTATGTACTCCGTACAAGGTATCGTGTACCTACCTAACCAAAGATGCAGCATGCAACGCTCAGTAAAGCCGCTTGTTGTCCGCTCCTTCCCTCTCTTGCCTGCTCTTGCCTGCTCTTGCCTGCTCTTGCCATGCCTGTGCCCACTTTCGGCGTCTCCTTTCTCCTTTTGCCAGCCTGACTGCCCCAACTTGCCCCAACTTGCCCCATCTGGGCCCTACTGTAGTCTGTAACTCGGCTCAACTGACAGCCTCCAGCCTCCAGCCTCCAGCCTCCCGCTGATTGCCTGGAACTTGTATGCCTCCGCCAGTCAGCGCGCCCCACGCGCCCGTTTTCAAGTGTTGCATCATACACCGTCTGCAAACCTGTTCGACTTCACTGCGGCCACGCTGTTCGTCTCGTGCCATTCCCGCGTCAGCATCAACTCCGGGGCTCAAGTGCCCAGCGTCTCCAAAACTCTCGCCGCTTCCTGCCTGCATGCCGGCCCTGGCTTCGCTCTTCTCGCAGACAAACCGTCATGACGGTGCCTCCGAGGCCTGCGAGACAGGCAGTCGAGCCACGACCGTCTCGAAACGGCCAGAAAGTGTCTGTCAATATAGCCGAAGAAGACAAGGAGAATGGACGACGCTTTCACCTTCAAGTCAGCGAGTGCGTTGAGACTAAGACGGTCACCACCACCACCCGTCTAACTCGAAAGTTTCCTCCGGTCTTCCTCCGCGATTCGGTTCCGCTGGATATCCTTGACCACAAGGAGTACCCATTAGCATTGAAGCCAACACCGCCCGAGCTGTTGGAATTTTCATACGGGGAGCTCTATGAGGAGCCCGACGAGGAGTCGCTAGTCGGCGAGGTCTTTGATGAGGAGAACAGGGACGATGCACTTGACAACCAAATCATCGCAAGACAAGTAAGGAACTCAGTACGTGGCACACGCAGGTCCTTTGGACGACCAAAAGACAACGCAGACGAGCCGAAATGGGCGAGACAAGGCGGACGCCAGCATATCTCAATTCCTCTGATCCCCACCTACGCTGATCGTGATCTGACCAGAAGCAGCTGAATTCATTACCAACTGGAACCTTGACTCCGACTATGGGCAAAATCGAGCGAGCCCTTCACGAAACGCCGACTCGCAGTCGAGGCAGCCCCTTGTCGGCTCGTTCTCCTTCTGAAGCATATCCTCGGCAGTCTCGACAGACTCGATCGACTCGGCCAACACGGCAGACCCGACCGACCCGGCAGACCCAGGAGACTCGACCAGCTGTCCTTGAAATGCCAACTGCTGCTACATCTCAATCGTCATTAAGCCTTTCGGGTCTAGCGAGAACCTCCCAAAGACCGGTCAGGACCTCGAATCTTCATGTTGTATCAGATAAATTGAGGCGCTCGATAGCACAAGGCAACTCAGCATCTGCAGTCCCTGCAGTCCCCGCTGACAGCGGCGTCCCCGCCAATGACACGCCCATCACAAGCCATCGCGATGCTGGACAAAGACTGTCCCGAGGGGGATCCGGCTTTTTGGCGACACCGGACAACTCTGAACTCATCAACTCTTCTCAACGCATCCACCACCCCCAAACAGATCGTTCTCGAGCATCCCCCGATCTGCCCCAGGTGCCTGTTGATAGTTGCGATGCTGTGAGTCCCGCAGGAAGCGACTCGCTCTCTGTCTTCAGCAGCAATGTCGCCACACCTCCTGTCACAGATGCAGATCCTGAATCATTTCCTGATGTAGATGACTCGCTCCAAAACTCTCTCCGCGCCGTTGCTGCTCATCACAGGCCTACAATTGACGTGGTGGCAGCGCAAGACGCCAGTCTTCCCAGCCCGAGGCTGTCCCCGACATTAGCCGCCTCTCAGCTGCACACTGACGAGGCTGATGACGGTGGTGCTCCGTCGATTTTCCAGTCATCCATGAGCGAGAACGCCATGTCTTGGGAGGAAGATCCACAGTCTCAGCAGCAGCAAGATTCTCAAGAACTGCAACTAGTTCAACCATCTCGCACACAGTGCGGCAGCCGAGCCTTGAACCGATTACCATTTGGAGATCCTCAGTTTCCTTTTACATTTGGCATGCAGGGCCTTGTGGAGCACTTCGATTCGATGAAGACAGAAATGAAGACCTTCATGATGTATCAGTTCTTGCGTCGATGCCCCCGTCCCACGTTACGAGTCATTGCAAATGCCGTGAACCCGGCTCTTAAGTGCGACTTTCTCCGACAGCTTCCCTTGGAGCTTGGATATCACGTGCTTTCCTATTTAGACCACCGAGACCTGTGCCGAGCTGCGCAAGTGTCAAAGCACTGGCGCAATATTATCGACCGCAACGAAACCGGATGGAAAGAGCTGTTTGACAGGGACGGCTACTGTATGGCGCCGGGAGAGTTGAACAAGGCCATCATACAAGGCTGGGGTTGGCAAGATCCTGTCGGACTCTTGGACCATGAACGAGATTTGAGCATGCACGAACGTCTCACTGCGTCTGAATATGAGTTGACACGCTTGTTTCGAGAAGACGCTGTCCCTAAGTCTTGCAGAACTTCGAAGCGAAAGCGAGCGGCGAACCCGTACTCTGCATCAGAACGAGAACGATTGAAGCGACGAGCTGGATCATCCCAACAAAACTCCGCCAGCTCCCGTGGACGTGATCACTCAACCGAATTCGAAGTCAAGCAACACAAGTCCGAGGGCCCGCTCTCCGCTGCCAGTGCCGCTGCAGCTGCCGTGCCGGATCCTCAGCTGGGACTGCCCAGTCTTCGACAGTTGCATCTTTTCAAAACCATCTACCGTCGTCATCATATGATTCGTGAGGGCTGGACCAGTGGTCAAGTCAAACCCCGTCATATGGCCTTTCCCGCGCATCCTCGGCACGTGGTAACGTGCTTGCAGTTCGACGACGACAAAATCATCACTGGGAGTGATGACACGTTGATTCACATTTACGACACCAAAACTGGCAAGTTGCGTAAGAGGCTCCAAGGTCATGAGGGTGGCGTCTGGGCTCTACAGTACGAGGGGAACATTCTCGTGTCAGGCTCGACTGACAGATCAGTCCGCGTGTGGGATATTGAAAGGGGCGTCTGTCAGCAAGTGTTTTACGGCCACACCAGCACTGTTCGATGTTTGCAAATCCTCTTGCCTACGCAGACGGGCAAAGACAGCAGTGGCCGCCCGATAATTCAGCCGGAAAAGCCGCTGATCATTACGGGCTCGCGTGACAGTCAGCTTCGGGTGTGGAGGCTTCCCGAAGCCGGATCTCGACGGTATATTCAGACAGGACCCCCAGCCCAGGAATCCGACTGCCCTTATTTTGTCCGAGTCTTGACAGGCCACGGTAACTCAGTCCGCGCCATATCGGCATATGGCGATACCCTAGTGAGCGGTTCGTATGATAGCTTTGTACGTGTCTGGAGGATTAGTACGGGCGAATCCCTGCACACGCTCGAAGGACACACACAGAAGGTGTACTCTGTGGTTCTTGACCACAAGCGCAACCGATGCATCTCGGGCTCCATGGATTCACTCGTCAAAATTTGGGACCTCGCGACGGGAACCTGTCTATACACCCTTGAGGGTCACACGCTTCTCGTGGGGCTTCTGGATCTTCGAGATGAGCGACTGGTTTCGGCCGCCGCGG
This sequence comes from Claviceps monticola, assembly GCA_018360055.1. Lineage (NCBI taxonomy): Eukaryota > Fungi > Ascomycota > Sordariomycetes > Hypocreales > Clavicipitaceae > Claviceps > Claviceps monticola. The sequence continues at coordinate 21,236 of SRPP01000360.1, forward strand.
ACTCTACTCTCCGTGTCTGGGACCCGGAAAACGGCAGGTGGAGGAATACCCTCATGGCACATACCGGAGCCATCACTTGCTTCCAGCATGATGGGAAGAAGGTGATTAGTGGCAGCGAAAAGACGGTCAAGATGTGGGATGTCAAGACGGGAGAATGCATGCAGAATTTGCTGACAGACCTTACTGGGGTCTGGCAAGTCAAATTTGACGAGAGGAGATGTGTGGCAGCTGTGCAGCGAGACCAGTTGACCTATCTTGAGGTAAGCCAAGAGCTTTTCCGGATGTTGTGCATATTGGACAGGTTCTCCTGAGAAGAACAGACGGTGTGAAGAGCAATGCTGACATATATGTGAATCCAGATTCTGGACTTTGGAGCCATGCGTGATGGCCACCCGGTCGAAGAACTTGGCAAGCGGATATTGTTGAATGAGCATGAAGTACGGGAAATTATCGAAGACGGTGCGGGCTAAGAAGAGCACTTGGGACATGAGGTTTATGAAAGGTATCTGGAAAGCAAGCAAGGCATGAAAGCAAGCGTTACGACATTCACAAGGATTTGGCGGTTATGCACAGAATATGGCGTAATCTAATGATTGTATTGACCTCAAGGTGGCCCCTTAGAAAACAAGAGTACATTGGTACGTCAGGAAGATTTGGCCATTGGCGTCTTTTAATTTCCTTTTTTGTCACTTTTTATTCTGCTGAGGAGAGAAGAAAATGGAGAAGGAGTCGAGGAAGCCTTTGGAATAGGCTTAGCCATTGACGATGATTGTTTCAGTTATAGATTGCTCTTGTTGTAATAGAGTCGGTCGTTGGCAAATATGAATTCGTTTCAAGTTATGACGCATGCAGCTCGGATATTTGGACATTGAAGCCTGAACGAGTCTTTCTCGCCTGATGTACTATGACGGAGGGCCTTCTTCATCTGCTAGGTCATTTCTCAATGGTGAGATATGTATGTATTGAGTTTCTATGATGCTCATGCGGCGGAGTCATCATGAATGATGGAGTAGGAGCTAGGTAGATACCTAGATACCTAGGCACCTAGGTATGTATGTATGTACATACTTAGGTACTTAGGTACCTAGTTAAGTACGTAAGAGCAGATCTCTGTCTAGACGAGTCATTTCGAATTCGGTCTCCTCCGCCACTCAACGCCGCACTCGCTTAGTTAGGCGTTGATGAATGTACATATGAACATGGCACTACTCCGTATCGCACGTGGGTTGGAACTTGGCGCGCGACAGGAGGTTGGGGAGGTTGGGCAGCCTACTGCAGCAGATGACCTGTGCGAGACCAAGGCTCCTAGTTAACTTGTCAGTGCCACACACTTGTCGCCTCTTTATTCGTACTAGCTGCTTGTGTGGAGCCCAATGTTCATGCAATGCATCGGGCGCCTAATGGGACGTGTTGCAACTTGCACTGTGCACAAAGGAGTAACGCCAGGCAGCCTGGTAGTTCGTACTTGTAGTTCGTACTTGTACTGTTCAAGTCGGCTATAAATGTAAAAGTGTGTAATAAGCACCCTTATATACGGAGTACCGTGTTCCCGTATCCCGTGCCAAGACGGCGTGAAGCGACAAGTTGCAACCAGAACGACCTGAGCTGATGATAGCCGCGCGAACTCCGTCGACCAACGAGAAGCCAATCGTATCAATCCACCGACCGTCGGTCTGTCAGTCTGTCACTGCCCTCATCCGTTGCCGTTGCGTTCCCGAGTCGCGGTGGATCACCGGGGTGGCTCCTTCCCCATTCAGGTCGATCATTCCAGGGGTTCCATTTTCCCGTCTAGAATCTACATACATAGTTAGATTCCTCACTGCCCAGACTCAGACTCTCAGTGCTCACCGACAGAAGGTGGGGGGACCAAGTTGACAAGCCCCGCGAGACATGACCGCGAGAGACAAGATCCGAGTATGTAACGAAAGCACGCCGCCTGTCTCAGCTTTGATTTGATTTATCTGGCCTATTCTGCATTTGACTGCATCCCTTACACTCTTCTGTTGGTTTTTTGTTTCTTATCGGCAAGGCATAGAAAAATTGTTACATATGAAGTTGTAATAGCGGAACTGGGTTCTATTCACTTGAACAAAGACACCCGTCGCTCGCTGCGGGGCGCGGAATCATGGTCAACATGCCTCTCGAGGAGACTGTGACTATAGTCAACAACTCAGGCAAGATCATTAGCACCGTGTGTTGCGCCCTTTGAACCCTCACGAGGGCCCTGCCAACCAGCTAGCTCACTGACTGTGTTGAATAGGGAAAGCAACTCATGTCCATCTTCAGAGATGCCAAGGCGTCGTACGATGAGAAAAAGGCCGAGATCAAAGCCCTGAAGCGCGCCGAAACGTATGACCACGCTTCAGGTTTACAACGCAAAGACGAACATCATCATCGCCCGCGGACTCTTGCTCGACACGCCACTTATGAGCCCGGACGACACACGGAGTACGATGACAGGAAAATTCCCAATCGCCAAGACGGTCACAGGCGTTCTTTAGATATGCACAGCGAGACTGGTTCTCGGAGGAGCCATCGCGGCTCACATGCGCCTTCTCGTTCACCCTCGCACTCGAATCATGATCGCCCAAGATCTAGAAGCCGCCCTGCGCTGACGGCAAGCAATCTCAAGACACTGAGTGAGATTTCCAGTACGGCTCCGAGCCAGACGCCGTACAGACCTCCAGCACAGAAGACATATCGCAGTCCCTATGCCGAGACGCTTCCAAAGGACAGCCGCATCTCTTGGATGAACCTGACGCAGTGCGGCACCGCCAAGTTGTCCGCCGAGCCGCAGCCCGATTGGAGGCAGAGCACGATTGTGCCACGCAGACAGTCGGAACCAGAATTCGCCAGACACGATCAGACATACGCATCCAAGGGCGCAGACACGGGCAAAGAAATCGATATGCACCTTGCCTACGGAGACGTGCCGCCGGATCTGGCCGATATGGTCGACCTGGATCCTGCCATGGCAGACGAATACCAGGCCAACCAGCTGGTGCGCAGGATTGAGGGTCTCTTGGACGAGGCACACTGTGTGCAGCACTCCGCCACGTCCATGATCAAGCGCCTTCAGGAGAACCCTGACGCAGCCGCTGCGGTCGCGTTGACGCTTGCCGATCTGTCTTCGGTGATTGGCAAGATGTCGCCCGCGTTTATCGGGTTTCTCAAAAACGCTTCTCCGGCCGTCTTCTCCCTGCTCGCGTCACCCCAGTTTCTCATTGGCACCGGCATCGCTGTCGGGCTCACAGTCGTCATGTTTGGCGGGTGGAAGATTGTCAAGCGCGCCCACGAACAACAGCAGGTGTCCCGCGCTGCAGCCGCCGCCACGCACAGACCGGCATTGCTGAGGAGTCAGAGCGAAAAGCACGCCAGCGGCATGATTGAGGAAGCACTAATCGTGGACGATGAACTGAGCTCCATTGAAAGCTGGCGCCGGGGCATCTTGCCTCCCGGAGCGGATAACGAGAGCGCCGAAATCGAGCTCATCACGCCAGTGGCGGATCGAGCGCAGCGGCACAAGCACGGCAAGGATGACTTTGAGGTGAGCTCACACAGAAGCGCCCGCACCGCGCGGACCGACAAAACGGCCAAGACGGGAAAGACATCAAAAACAACCAAGACATCCAAGACTACAAAAACGGACGTGACAGCAAAGACGCCCAAACCGTCAAACACACATAAAACCAGCAAGACAGAAAAGTCAAAGTCGTCTTCTGCATCCAGCAAAGGCAAAGAAAGAGAGCACCCCGCCCCCGACGCCGATGGCTGGATCAGCAGGAGAGCTACGGTTGAGACAGTCTATGGCGCGGATTCGGAGCTAGGAACCTACAGGCCTAGCAAATGGGACAGAGATGACAGGGGTCGCTCCCGTGACGGAAGCGTCAAGAAGGCGGAGGGTGGGCGCAGTAACGGCATGGAGCTGGTGTATCGGCCTAGGGCGCAGATTCAGGGGGATAACATGCTTAAGGCATTGTTTAAGAATAAGGATAGAAAGGAAAGAGAAAGTAGAAGAGAGGCTGTTATGGCGTAGGGTCCTACGGAGGGACGTGTGATAGCTTATGGGGTACGGGATGAGAACGAGGCCCCGGTCGATGCGCAGCATGGGATGGAGGGATATTTGCATTTTGGATGGTGCATATGCATGCATCTATCTGTTTACAAAAGTAGATGGAGCGGATGATAAACGCACGAGATGACTGGAACGTGTAACGAACAATGACGGGATGGGAAAGCAGGCGGCGTTTGTTATCTCTTGTTCTTTTATTTCTGATTTTTTGAGTGTGTTAGCGTTGAATGATGAATATTTGCTTGGGACGTTGTTTTCTCTTGCTCCTTGTCTCTCCGTACTCTTCCTTCTCTTCTTACTCAACTGGTCTCTTCTGACTCTACCTGTTCTACTCTCTACCTTCTCTACTTCTCTACTCTCCTACTCTCCTACTCTCCTACTCTCCTACTCTCCTACTCTCCTACTCTCCTACTCTCCTACTCTCCTACTCTCCTACTCTCCTACTCTCCTACTCTCCTACTCT
>SRPP01000361.1:0-25739 GCA_018360055.1 Claviceps monticola
GAAAACTGGCTTGTATTTAGAAGAACCCGGGATTAGCCCTGCACGCCCTATTATGCCCAAAACCGGGACGCAGGGGCGTAAAATACTCAACAACAACAACAACTACGGAAGCAACGTCGTCGTTGGTTTCAAGCCGAGCACAAAAGGCGAGAGCCTTGAGCGACAATGACACGAGCGAAGCACGCTCACGATGTGGGACTGCAGGCGACGAGGACACTGCACAGTATCCAATGGCATCGACCGTGATAGGTACGAGGGGTGCCCAAGGCATCTGTATGCGTAGACGCGGCAACGCCTTGAAGGTAAGAACCGCGCCACGCATCTGGGCTTGACAAGTGCGATTCAAACAAAGAAACATGGCATCAAGCACCACTCAGTCTGGTGTGCCCTGCCGCAGCTTTTGGCAGCTTGAGCCTACAAGCTGATTGCCTTGCTGTGCTATGTATTCCTATGCTGTCTATACTGGTACTGGTCATGTGCAGTACGCATATGTACTGTATCTAGAACTCTTGGCAAGTCAGCGGATGCTCCCCGTGCCGATGGAACGTTGTACAACACCACACATCACGGTCCCTGCCTCCTTGGTCAGTGGTCACTGGCGAGTCGTGACCCCCGGGCCCTTGGGCAGATACTATTTATCTGGATTCTGGCAACGCAAAGTCTTTACCATGGCTGATTGGACGACTTGCAATTTGCAAAGCAACGAAAGGGTTGGAGCATCGAAGGACCACAGGCGTGTTCGGGCCGTCAGGGCGGCCCCACATCTCAGGCGCCACGTCGAGTCTCGGCGGCTAATTAATTGACTACGAGACGGCAACACCTAAAACATGTATGTATTACGGAGCATGTACTACTCCGTACCTGGTGGCCAAAGTCACAGCGCCGTTTTGCGGCTTTGTTGCCAAGTTGGAAGGGCTTTCATGGAAGGACAAACTCCATTGGCTCATCAAGAATCGATCGGACAGAGCGAGGCGCTTACGGAGGATCGGTCTACATACTGCAAATTGCAACACGCTGTAGGTTCGGTGCGTACGTACCTAACTCTGTACTCCTGTCGAAATTTACACGGGTTCACGGGATAACTATGTTGTAAAGAAACCCCTCGATTTCTACATTTCGGCGGGCGGGGAAGCGAATATTAGAAAAGACATCCTGGTACATAACAGCAATTACCGGGTCGACATCTTTTTCTCTTGCTCATCTGTTTCTATACTTCTTCTCTCGCGGCCTAAAATAACCCATCGATACGTGACTTGCTTCGCAGTTCGGACTGGGCGGCCGATGGCATCCCCGGCCTCCGTCAGGGCAAGTGCGGAGATGATGAGTGCCAATAGCTCGTCTCTTTTATCGATTTGCTTTCATGCCGAAGAGTGGGCCACAGATCTACATCGCGATTCGCGCGCGACCCCGTCTGTTCTTGGAGCCGTCTTCCTGGTCAAGCCTTGTGCTCCCCCCAAAAACTGCCCTTCTCAAACCTTGCTCATTAACCTGGCTAGCCGCTATCTCTACACGTCTGCATTGTTCCGCTGACTAGTTTCCTTTTTGAACTGCCTCTCCAACATGCTCTGGCGCACCAACAGACAGCCCCCTATAACAACCTGTTAATAAAATCGATCGTGAATCCAGTGCGACGGTCGCCCATACTGCCCTTCAGGCTTCACGTGTCTCCCTTTCCCGACCGTATAAATCCATTATTGCACCACCTGCCTCAGTCAGCAATCGCAATCTCTCGATCCGTGATCCAAGTCTGAAAGTGTTTATACAAAACTCACCTTTTCCCTCAGTGCACCAAGCCACTGTGCTGCGCTCACGCCCTGGTCGGCACGATCCTCTACTAGTAGAGTTTGAGCCCACAACTTCAGACTGGGCTCCCCATCCTCCCTGATCACATAAAGATGCGGTACAGTGATGCTGCCAACTCCTAGAGACTTGTGGTCCTTACTTTTCTGAATGACAGCCCTTACTCTCTCGTTGAAATCGTTGTCCAGCTCCGGAATCCGGCCCTTGCCGACGTGGACCTGGCTTCGATCCGCAACACCAAACACGTCGGATATGAGCTGAGGCACAGCGTCCCGCCCGATCCACACAAATTGGGTTTGTCCATCATCGATCAAATACAGTCCGTACGGAACAAGACGCTCTGACGATAGAACTGTGGCCGGAGGCAGCACAATGTGACCAGTTGCCTCGTCGGGTATTCCTGCATTGTCAGGCATATCATGTAGTGAATACATTCTGGGGTATATGTACCGCACCAGCAGCGGTACAGGCAGGGTAGAGAGCAAGCATAATGCTGCTGAGCGGATATCCGAAGGGATCTGCGTGGACTTGCGCAATCCCACATTTTTCATCAAACCCAAAAACAAAATAGGAAGGCCACGCAGGTTGGCGGGAAATTGCAAGCCACCACCACCCATGCTGCCTCCGCCAAGTTCCTTCTTGAATGTCTGCAGCAATTCGGTCAACTTGGATTGCAAAGCGTCTCTAGCGGCTTCCAAACCGCTGTCGAGGGTCCGTTCGACCGCCTTATGACTGAAATAGGCGGTAATTGCACACTGATCTGCGGAAGCATACATATCGGACAAATTCGTCGTAGTCGGGAGGGACAGAGTCAACACTCGGATCCGTCTTTCACCGTTGCATGTTGTATGTAGTACCGCAGTTTGCAGACACACGAAATTCTTGTTCAGATTCTCGTCAATAGCTACCTCTACCACGTAGCACTGATCGCGAGGAAAGGCGGGAAATGCGCACAGATCCGAGCTGCGGTTGAAGAAGTTGCCGTAGAATGCATTCATGCGCAAGCCTGTGGTAGCGCGGACACGAAGCACCGCCTCAAGGCCAATCTCAGCCGACAGATAGTCACTAAACTCAGAGGCGAATTTGAGTGCGTCTTCTGGACGCGAGGCGTGCCAGCCAGGATAAAACCACGTCTGACCACCTGTGTACCTCGGCAGGTTACTGAGAGAGGCAACATCTTGATATTGTGAGGAAAAGAGGAACATGTCGATGGAAACTTGATTCTTGGAGCATTCGACTGCGAAGCTCTTATAAAAGCTGCTTCCCGTCTGCAGCAAGCTGCCTTCTTTCGACGTGCCCAGGAGTTTCTTGTCTTCTCGCATCTCCAACTTGCCGTCGCCCATGTTTGGCAGAGACGCGGTGAGGACCACAATTTTCCCACCAAGGGCAGCAATCAGCTTGTGCCCAGCTTTCAGCGCTGAGCCCATACAGGATCCATTGCTGTGGCTGTTCTGGAACATGTCCGGAAGCTTCTGTAGAAACTTTTCGATGCTTTGACGGCTCTCTGTCAGGGATACGAGAAGGTCATGGGGAACTGGAAGGAACGGTTCATCCAAATCGCTGACAACAAGCATGTTTGTCTCCCCGTTTTCATCCTCGTCCTTTGGTATGGAGAAGTAGTGGAGGCTGTTGTCGACTGCAAGGAATCCCAATTTGGTGCGCCGATCCGCGTTTGGAATCCTGCTAAGGCTGTCGAGCATGGTACGTGCACAAGTTGCCAGCAAGCCGCTCGATACGGCTGCGTAGCTGACATCGAGCAGAAACAAGTACACCAATGGCTGTGGAGGACGGACCATATACTCTTGAGGCGCAACAAACTCAACGACCGAGTGATTGAGCTCATAGCGCTGCATTCTGTCAACGGTTTGCTGAGCAGCTGCGTCCCAGTCAAAAGCCTGCGGAACATCATTACTGAGGTTGCACATGTTGCATCGCCAACGGTGACCATGGTCCAAAAACGTGACAAAGGGGTTTATGTATGTTCTACATCGGCGACATCGGGCAATGATTTGGTCTTGGATGACAGGAATTTGGTCCTCGTCGTCATGAAGTGCGCCATAAGGCTGAATCACAAGGGCAAACGGCAACTTGGATTTTTTAAGTAGCGAGTTGGTCGTGGGAACGGCATTCAGGGTAGATCGAATGTACCGTGATGAGCAATTAGCATCAGGAGAAGGCGTTACGCTCGACTATAGTGAATAGAGATGGTTAGAAGAAAATTTGAGGACCACACAAAAGGGAACGGCTCACATTGGGTGGCAGGACAATTGGAGGAGGTGGCAGATCCAACTCGGACACCGAGAACAGACTGTTCATCAAATCGGTAGGATAGAGCTGATTGAGAGGTCCGATTCGAGCAGGCTGCTGATTGGCGACAGCGCCAGGTTGCTGGTACTGCTGTTGGGGTTGAGCACCGAGTTGCATTCCTCCCATCGCTTGTGTGATGCCGGAAATGCCCTGAGAATCAGGCGGAGAGGTAGGAGCACCATATACAGGGCCAGGAGCCTGATAACCACCGTAGGCTGCCTGGTGTTGAGGCTGGTTCGGCGCCTGTGAGTACTGGTATCCCTGGCCACCAACGTTTGGCTGAGGATCAGCTTGGGGATAACCTCCGTAGGAAGGGGTCGTCTGTTGTGAGGCGGGAATTCCATATTGCTGGCTGCCGCCGGGTGTCTGACCGCCAACCGCAGCATTGGCGCCGGAGCCGACCTCAAATGCCTGTGCAGCATACCCTCTCTTCTTCTTTTTCGACGGGGCGGCAGCGGCAGCATCTTGTTGCTCGAAACCATCCTGGCTGGGATGCTCGAACTGCTGCGGCTGGTCTTGGTATTGCCCGTAGCCTTCGTTTGGGGGAGCCGACATGGCGAAGAGGGCGAGATCGCAAGCAGTACGGGGACTGTTCGGCGATGGTTATTGACGCGAGGGGCGAGGTTGTATGAGGCCGGTGAGCGAGGCCGGTGAAGGCGGCAGAGGAGGGAAAACGGCAGATGAGAAGCTCTTCTATCTGCAGGCGCGTCGAGGAATTGGACAGCGGGAATTGACTCCGACACAATTTCCAGAAGGGAATGCCGTTGTTCGGGCAGAGACTCGGAAGAGGTCGAAGGCGAAGGGGTGGAGAAGGTATCGTGTCACTTGCGTCAAGCAGACACAGAGCTGCGTAGCTCAGAAAAAGCGAGCAGCTCCACCCCGCCCTCGATGTGGTCGGTGAGGTAGGTACCTAAAGTACCTAGGTACCTTACGTCCATACAAACGTCCATACAACCTTAGGTACATGCCTGCTGTAACACGGCACAAACATCGGTTGCTATGCGCAATACATTACAATGAACTTTCAAGGGAGGCATAGAAAACAGTAAATAGATGATGCTGCGCGTGTGATTTCGAGCGCAAGAGCATGTGCCTTGGAGAAAGTGTCAGGCTCAACAATACCCCCGTTCGGAGCCTCAAAGAGGCCACACAGTCTATTCTTAATCACTCGAACATCATTTGAACACGATTTCAACACGGTTTGGACAGAGTAACTACACACATAACCAGGCATACATACCTACTCTGTACATGAATTGAAGACGACGGCACCGCCGGCCCTCCTGGTGGCGCCGGGAGCAGCGAAGCACCAACCCCCAACTCTCGTCTCCAGCATCCCAGCCTCTCATCCTAGCATCTCATCCTCATCCCAGCCAGCTCATCCTCTTCCCTTATTTCTCCGAGTTAAGCGGAAAAGACCCGGACTTTGAGGCCCGCGCCTATTGCCGGCTCACCCCAAAATGTCCGACGTCGTGCGCTGGGAGAAAGAGTGACTTGTTTCAGCATGCAACGCGGCGCTGACCCTTTGCCGCACGACAAACCACATGCCAGTGGACCGTGTTGCGCTCGACGTTCCTCTAATTTTTCCCTTCTGTGTCTCTCCTGTCCGTGCATGCGATGTAGGAAAAATAGCGAGGAACGCATCTTTTTACTTGTTTCTGCCCAGAATTTCCATCTCTGCCAGAGAACCATTGCGCAACTCGCCCGTACGCCTGTATTCTCCAGTCGGTTGCTCGCTATTTCCACTTACCCGCAACTCTCAGCCGGTTGTTTACCCAGCCGGGGTTTGCTCGTTGTGATCAAACGCTTAGATACACAGCGACTTTGCCTGGATCATGACTTCAACTATCGGGTTTGTCTCTCTCTGCACGATTTATTTCCCAATTCATTGTCATGTTCGAGTTGACTTAAGTCTGTTGTGTATTCATCCTCACCTAGCACTACCTATCAATGCGGCGGAAAACATTATCGCAACATTTTTTTGCATATGCTAATCTCTACTTTTCATCATACCGACTGAAACAGAAAAATTATACCGCTTCTTATCGCGATCGTGTTCGTCTCAGCCATAGGATGGGTGCTTTACCAGGTGTACGACTCGGCCACCAAAATTCGCGACACGGCGTCTGAGCGCATGGGAAAGAAGAATGTGCTCTTCACCAAGGATGGAGTGCGAGTAGGCGTCAAAGATGTGCAAAACGAGAAGTACGTCGACAAGACCCAGAGCTGGGTCGTCAAGGCTTGGAATTTAGGGCAGCTGAAGCCCGATGCCGACATGTAAGCCCACCCAGTGTCAGTCAGTAGGCTACTGTCTACATAGCCATGAGCTTGTATTTGCAAGTCATCTTGTTATTAGACTTGCTGCTGAATTTGGTGTGATCAACCAGGCGCAGACGAAAGAAATAAATTCAACTCGACGGTTGCCCGTAGTGGTCGGCCCAAACACGACGACCCGATGACGATCATAAACTTTGAACCACCCTATCCTGTATTGATGCGACACAGAAGGGCAACTTTGTTTCTTGTTTGATAAGACCTGGCGCTGGATCGCCGGTCGCTTGCCCTATCGATGACCGTTATCAGAGACCTAGGCAGATCGGACATGCCACAAGCCACAATGTTGAGTTGAACCTCAAATATTGGTGACAGAAATAGCCTACGTTCGACGCGAAGTCTGGTGACTATTTTTGACTTGACATTTTGTTTCGATTGGGGGAATGGGGTGCTGTGTAATCTTACTCAATCATTCTCGAGACAAAGAATGAACCGCGCCTGTCAATAGCGCAGCATGACGACGAGACAACCCCTGAAAATCCCGACGGTGCTACCTTATAAACATGTTTGATGACCGGCAGCTCCAAATAAATCTCCTCGCAGAGAGAGGATGCATTGTATTATAAAACAGCACAATCAAATAAAAGTCTTAAAGATTCGGTGTCAGGAATGCTCACTGCGTTATGATTATTATATCCAACGCATATATGTAAGAACACATGAAACCGCGCTATAGCTAAGTGGAAATAAGATAATGACGCAAAAGATGGGACGTCTCAAGCAGATATTACACTATAGGACATGACACGAGTTGCATTGTGAAGCCTCCAAGCCACGCCAGCACCGCACGGTGCAGAAACTGCAATAGTAGATAGAATTCGTTAGTTCGCCTCGGCGTTGCATTTCATACTATAGAGAGCAGAGGTCGTGCCGTCTCAGACGTCTAATTGGCTGTCTCGGGCTGTCTCTTCCACCTTCAGTAAACAGAAAAGAAAAAGAGAAACCACTCTTGGCACGATCGTAGTCCATATACTGTGCACCGAAATGGAAAGACGTCCGTCGAAACACGACGACTAAGAAGTCCTTGATGATAGAGTGCCGACAAGAGAAGTCAACAATTAAAGATGGGGGGGGGGGGGGGATTATTAAATCGCAGTTGTTGTTGCATGTTGAAACTCGAGCCAATTCTTCGTTCTCCGGTCATCATAATTCCTAGATTGATCCATGGCCTTTGTGAGTATGTCGATCGCCTCTTCATCTAGTTTCGCCTTCTCCATCGTCTCATGCTGGGGGACCAGGGGACTCGTCACAAAGCTCGGAGTCGGAGGGGGCGGTTTTGACGGGACCTGCTGCGCCACCGGGAAGGTCCTTGTCAGTAAGCTCTCTCGGCAGATGAGCATGGACGGGATGCGAATATTCAGCTATTTGCACGTAACGTTAGACAGTCCACCGTCTTATTTCTGGAATTTGAGGTTGTACGGGGGAAAAGGTGAGCAGCAGGGAAGGAGGCCTCCCTTTGAACTGAACGAACAAAAGAAAACAAGGACAGAGCTTTTCATGACATTGGAAGTACAAGCGCAAGAGCGTACCTGAGTGAGCAGTAGAGCGTACCGAACCCCGAGCTGATTCCCAATATACTGCAGCCGACCACGAACCCAAATTCGTTGCGAATCTGTCAAATAGTCGAGAGACTGTATAAAGGCGAGAGGCCAGGTCATGAAGTAGCCAGAAAGACCCTTTGATGAATCGTCCTCGCCGCACGCAAAAGTCGACAAATTTGCCCGTTCCAGGAGATCCTTGCGTTTGCAAAACCACCCAAGCTGATATGGTACCGACGAAATAATGTCTGTGACAATGTCTACCGTTGTGCGCGCAGCGTTGGCGTATTCGGGTGTCGTTCTGTAGTCGACTGGGGCACAGACCCATGCCGCACAACGAACAATAATGGAGTTCAGAATGATGCGTCCGCTTCGAAGCATGTTCCAGACCGTGGCGACCCATGTGTCGTTGTAGACATCAACTCGTCCAGGATATACCTCAGCTTTGGTATAGTCTCCATGAGGAACGTTGTCCTCCCACGTGGCGGTTTTGCATTGGAAATAGTCCGGCAGATCCTTGCACCAACTCGCGCAGGCCTGGTCTTGCTCCTGGCAACGTCGGATGACGTCGATGATGAGTTCCATGTTGTCTGAAGATCGTGAAAGCGTACTCAAAAGGCGATTGGCTTCGGCCCGCAGCTCGCCAACCTTGATGCAGAGTCGTTGACATTCCGAGGCATGTCTGTCTCGCACGGCGTCTTCAATCCACCATGACGCGTCCATGCCTGGAGCTGTGGACGTGCTCAAGCTATGTATAATCTAAACAGGTCTCAGTAATAGTATCTTAAACCCATGGCAGAAATATGAAGAAAGGAAGGGATGTGAACGGAAAGGAGAACACGGGGAGCGAATAGTTCCATGCGCCGCGTGGCCAAGGTGACTGACCATTTGTGTACGGACGGCAATGAACATGTTGAGACCAACTTTCGTCCGAAGCTGCTTCCGGCCGCGGGCTTTCGCGAGTTGAATGGCACCCTCAATATGTGAGCCCCAGGCCAGCATGCCCATCGTCTTTGCCGTAATATTCTCAAACAAGCCTAGAAGGAGGACCGCAGCCAGTGTGGCATCCTCCTTGGCAACCTCCGGGTCCCGGAGAGCCGCAAAAGTGGTTGACAATGCTTTCGTATATTTCCCAAGTGCCTGCTTCTCAAAATGGTTGCGATTGCCGACACCGTTATTCAATGATGCCAACGCGCAGGCCTCAAACGCACATCTGTAGTGTAGGGGCACCTTCTCAGCCTTCAGGAGTGGAACAACAAACTCCATGAAACCAATCAGACTACCGTGTCGAGGTACCAAGACGTAGTTGGCGATGAAGTGACAGGCCGCCTGATCCTCGAGAGGTATTTGAGGGGTGTTGCGCACGCTAGGTAGCCGAGATATTGGTGTTACCGGTGAATGACTCCCACAAGTTTCCGATGACCCATTGGAGGACGATGGCGACGTGTCGCGATCCGTCTCGCGTCTTTGCTTGTGTTCGAGGGCTTTCTTTGACGCCCTCCTTGCTCTTCTTTCTGTCGCTTGGGTTTCATTGCGGAAGACCAAGTCGAATTCATCCTTGTACCCCGGGCATACTCTGCGACTCTTGGCGCACTGGTTGCAGGTCGGTTTGGTCTCGTCGCACTACATGGACTCGTGGTCAACACATCATCACATCAAATAGGTTGCCTGGATCCGAGTATTTGTGTTACCTTGATGCGGCGTGTTCTGCACATCTGACAGCCCCTTGAGGGCTTCCCACAGTACACCATGACACGAGAACAGCACAAATAGAGTGCTAAGAGTAATATCGGACAAAGGTTGAGATGCTACATTCGCTGATGGTAGAGGCGATTCTCCGGGGCCGATTGGCACGAAACGCTGACCTTGCGAGTTTGGGCGCGGAAGACCAGATCAGATGACTGAAATGGTAGATTCAGAAGAGGTACACGGTTCGACTATTGAACAATGAAGGTGGAATTTGTAAGCAGTCGAAGCGGACGGCGATTGCGCTGTGATGAGATGGGACGACTCTTCGGGCGAGGAGCTTGGGATCACCTGGGATCGGGATGGGATCGGGATTGGAGGGTTATGCGACAAAGACGCTTGGAAGCAATGACGGCGCTTGAGAGGAGGAAGCAATTCTAGGATGTGTGCATTGGTAAAAACGGTTGGAACACGGACGGGCCGAGACGAATCTGGATGGGAAAGCCTAGACTCATGTCACCACGTCACGGCCGTTGACGGCCATGCGGCCCATGCCCGTATTGTGCGCACGGCCTGGAGGCTGAGAGAGAGAGAGCGTGTGTGGGCGACAGCATGTATGGAGTTATGGAGTGGTACCGAGGTTGCCTCGTGCATGCAGGCTGAGCACCCCAAGGCCAAGGAGTGGGGAAATGGCACAGGAGTTAGAATGCCTGGTATGTATACGAATACATGCCGAGTACATGACTTAATTCCTTCATGATACATATGTAGTCTGTATCATACCTGAGCGGCAGAAGCCATGTACCGGTGGGCCAAGCGGCGGCGTTGGAGACCTGCACATATGCTTGTAGCCCACGTGGAAGACTGTGAGCCTGTGATGCTGTACTCCATAGAGACGAGGTGCAGGCTAATCAGCAGTCGTGAGTGGTCAGGCAATACTCCGTACGGAGTACACATTCCGTAGATAGAATACGGAGTATGTATCTAACATATTACGTGCGGCAATTTGCAAATCCCGAATAAGCTTTCGGAAGGATGGCTTCTCCGCAAGTGCCTCTTTGCCGGTATCCATCCGCATCCATGTCTCCGTATGTCCGTACGGAGCACTGTATGTACCTACATGTATGTATGTACCTGGGCCTATTCAACCATCGGGTTCGGGTAATTATAACCTACCTACTCCGTGCATACCTACATACCTCCTACCTACGTACCTCCTACTAAAGGTATGTACTTGGCAATGTCTAGCCAGCCAATACTATCGCAGCTCCGCATCGTTGCTCCATCAGTGATCATAGCATCATGCAACCAACAATCATGAGGAAGTGAAAAAGGACCATGGCCATCGCACTCGCTCGGGCTCCAGACGCCCTGGCCGCACGGTTGCGTGGGGGTGACAAGTTTAGCCAATCAGGCTAGGCCCTCGTCATCTGAGGCCCTTGTACCTGTTCGTCGTAGGTCGCAGGTCGCAGGCTTGAAAGTAAAAACGTCTCGTGTAGCTTTGTGTTAGCCCGTCTGGTCTCTCATCTGCCGACCTCCGGAGTGCATACATATAAGTGTGTCAGACGTCTGGATCATGGCCAGATGATGACGTTCGAACATCAGATTGGCTGTCAAGGTCAGGAACGAGCCTCTCTGACTTTTGTCGAAGCATGGGCAGGTTTCCGACTGACCTGGAACATTGACAACAAGCAGCGAAGTAGTTATCGTTGCATTTGAAACAAGTGCGCTGCAGACTTGGATCACCCAACAGCGCTGCTTCTACCGCAATTGGCCACATCTTGCAAATACGATTGTCCCCTGCAGGCATGTGCATTGTGAGCAGCACCAGGAACGGATACGACCGACTGAAAAATGGCCTTATTCATACTCCGTACAGAGTGAGCATTTCATAGATGTTACTTATCACGTGTGGACAAACATGTCCCTTATTTATGCAGTAACACCTTTTCGTGCTTCTGCCCTTCCCTCTAGGCTCTCATGCTGGCGCCAACATACAAGATGCATCACTTCTCAGGGTGCCAGGTGGGAATCAAGGCGGCCAAAAACCAAGGGCCAAAAGCACAGTGTTTGTGTATACTCCGTAGTACCTGTGTGAAATTTTATACTTCGGAGACCAGCCACTCTTACACACAATGACTGGCAGTAAACACTGAAACAGGCCGTCACGAGTATGAGAGGTATAGACAGTACACGGTGTACGGTATGTGACGCATCTTGATCAAGGTCGCCGCTCGGGGTCCCTCATTGCCTCACGCCGAATGCCTGACTCGGAGTCTCGGACCGCCATATACATGGCGCAAATTAGATATCGTACGGAGTACACTTCCACCTTACCTACCTAGGTCGGTGTAGGTATTTTGATCATTTTTGAACCAAAAACCACATGCAAAAAGTGCGGATCGAGACTCCCTACATCCACTATTCGCAGCGACAAAACGGGATTCTTCTCGCATAAATGGCCCCGTCTCCGTCTTCGTCTCCGCGTGTCTTCCGCCGTCACTGTCCGGAGCATGGGGCTCTGCCGCACGATTCGTCCGCCTATCATGCCTAACCTCACTTGTTTCATTTGCAGATAACAAAAAAGCCGAGCGGGCAAATCGTTTGTCTCTTACCTCGTCTCGGGGTGTCTTGATAGTGACCAGTATGTTTGCATCTTGCGAGACTCGACTACGGTTATTGTGTTGAGCTATGCACACGGACACACACCCGATGAGCGTCCGGTCTGGTGTAGTGGACGATGCACTACCGATTACCGAAATAGCATACCAGGACGTTTATCATACGGTCCATGTGACTAGGTATGTAACTCATGGTGGAGGATTCGCGCTCATGACGTGAAGCAAGTGCCAAGTGCGTAATACACCGGGGCCCGGGCTCGAAGAGACGAAGACACGCTCCCAGATCCCATTGCAGCGAGGATATACTAATATAGTTTCGTCACAGACAAGCTTTGCAACGAGAAGACGTCTACCATCCCTCATTTGGGGCTCGTAGTTTCTCGATCTTGAAGCAAAGCTCAATTCTGCTAAGCATCAGCTACTGTCTACATGTCATTTTACTTGACTGTGATTAGGGTTACTCCCATTTTTTTGAGTAATGAGATGTTATCATTCACTAAATCTACAGCGCGTGTACGATAGCCACCAATCATGCCTCATAAGTAGCAGGCCTCTCTTCTCAATATGCTCCAAAGACTCCTTGCCACTGAATGAACATGGTCCCATCATCTTCGCCACCGATTCCATTACTACATATTGCTTGACTGCATCGAAGTGGTCATGCGCAGCCTCTACCTACCACCGTTCGCGAGATTTTGGGACCTTTGGGACCTTTGGGACCTTTTTCTTTGGTCAAAGACCTAGATGGCCGTGGCTCAACATGGTCGAATCGTTTGGCCAACTAGAGCTGTGAGTGTGAGTGTGTATGCTTTCGCTTTCAGGCCTGTAAGGCCGTTCCCGTCCATGGGGGTATGTATCAGGCCGCAGGCGAAATCCATGAACTTGGCTCTATCATCGATTTCTTGCACAAAGCTTGATGATCAAGCCATATACGGCTGATATTGAATGCACTGACATACTGCCCAGTTACGAGCAACTTGACAAGCTTTTTGAGCTTGTTCATACTACCTAGCCATGGAGTTAGAGCTCATTCCACGGATCAAGAGACATGTATCGCAGGACTCCCTTCTTCACCCACGTCAACACTCCCTGCATCTTCCGTCAAAGTAGCTTTTCTGCCAACTTGTATCGAAAAGGGCGTTCCTGCACTAGGTAGACATCCCCCAGCCTGTGTGAGCTAATTATTTCGATATAGGTTGAGACAAGAACCCAAACCAACAACGAATTTTGATATTGTAGCTTTTGTTCTGCTATTGTGTGAAATCGTGAATCTGGACTGGAAACTCATTGCTATTGGCCGCATCTATGATGAAAATTGATACTATAGCGAAATATATTCAAGTGTGCAGGACATAACACCACATAATGCTTTGTACATTGTATGAAGCCGCGCCATGTAAAGGCCATTCCCTCAAATGCGCCGGTGTCTTTCTGATTGTACTTTTCCCCCTTTCTTCCGCGGATTTATCCCTCAAAGAGATTGGACAAGCCCTCCAACGCGTCCGGAACCGTCCCCTGGCCTCCAGAGATCCCACCCCTAGTCTGACCAGCCTCGGCGGTCGTCGGCGTGTTACTCATGAAACCTTGCGCCATCTTGCTCCGAGTGCTTCTCTTGTTTCTTGACGAACTGCCGAAGCCTTCTGTTTTGGCCAGCTTGCCCATCTCGGACACACTCACCCCTTTGAGATCTTTCAAGATGACTAGAATGAGTGCTCGCTGTTGACGCGTGTGTGATTCGGGCTTAGCCATGTACGGAGCCAGACGATCTAGTTCTGCAGGGTCGACCTTGGGCAGAGAGAGTAAAATGTCTCGAGGTGTTGATGTTACTGAACCGTAGTAGACCACAATCGCAGCAATCAAAGAGGCCAGCTCCTTCTGTATTTCCACAAAGTACGGTTCGTGGAATGACGTCAAGCAGGCCTTGAGTACGTCTGAAGCTATATACTCCCGAATCGCCGAGACCATCTCTTCGGGAATAGCGGGAATAGCTGTCGCATCCGAATGCGAAGCGGCTCCTCTGTCCGAGTTATCCTGGTCGGACCTGCCTGGGACTCGCCCCTGGAATTCGGGCACAAGGGAACTGAATAGCCGAAGAATCATGACACAACACCGTTGATCTCTCATGCGAATGCCATGAGTACAAAATACCAGCAAAGGCTCAACGATCTCTTGCCTCATGAGGCAAAACTTGCGCAACGAGGGATAGGCATCAGAGGATTGCACATGATGCACCTCCTTTTGGCCTCGCGAATCGAGAGCAGGCGGATCTGGAGCTATTGAGTTAGCTAAGCTAGTATGGTCGTCAGATTTGCATCACTTACTTGCTTTAGTCGGATCAAGAAACTCGGCAACCATCGACACTGCCGCATAGGTGACTTGGCGCAGGATGCTCTCTGCCTTCATTTCTTCTTTGAGACCAGCCTCACCATTAGCCGCAAGACTTTGCTGTCTGTCCATCTTATCCCATTCACCATGGATCTTGTCGTCCATTTGTCTCGAACAAGCTGCCAGGAGTTGAGGCAGAAACTGCTCCCTGTGTTGCACTGGACAATCGTCGACCAAGTAGCGCACCAAGTTTAGCAGATTGCTCTGCTGATGCGTCGACAGCCATATTGAATCGGAAAAGAGTGCTTCTGACAGAGGACCGGACAGACCACTGAAGCCGTAAAACTGCATGTCCAGCCTGCTCATGCAGTAAATGATTGCGTATGCCGTTTCTCTCACGAACCGAACAGAGCCTCGGATAGTTGACGCTAGGCCCTCTACCGTATTTTTCCTGTCTATTACCCTTGCATAAAACTCGTCTTTGCTGCCTTCAGATATTCCTGCTTGCCAGAATCTATCGCTTAGAACACGATCAACCATTGCTCTCATTTCTATGGGCCACTCCGTCCAGCTCGCCGGATTGTGTGTAGCATGGGTGAACCTACTGCCATGTCAGAAAACTGGTTCGAATGAGCCTTATGTACTGTTCCAAAGGACTCACCTGAGGTATTTGAGCAGATCTGCAAGTATATTCGAGTATCCGTCCCGCCAAAGGGCGTATGAAGTCTGAAATGCCGGCGATGACTTGCTAACCCGCTCCACGGAGAAGGCCAAGAACGTCTTGGTCGATCGTAGTGGCAGAATCTTCAGGCGAAAAAGAGTCAGCCTGTCCAGCGCATGGTAGGGAGGAAGCATACCTTTAAGCGTTCTTCCAGTTCGCGTTGTAAGGCTAGACCCTCAGCGTCCAATTCACGTGTTCCCCAATCACTGATTTCATGGGCACGTATGCTCGCCAAATACCTCTGAGCTTTGTCGAGTCCGAGGAATTGACAAAAGTCGACATACGACTTCAGCGAACTCCGAACTCCCTCACTTTGCCATTGAGCCTTGACCGGTTCAACGAATTCGGCGAGTTTTTGAACCTTTGTTGGCACATCAATTCCACTAGCTCGGTGTCTAGCAAAAATCAGTTAGCTACTATGTATCCTCGTCCGCTGGTCATTCCGCCAAGTTATTGGACACGAACTCACATGATGAGAAATAGAAAGCTCTTATAGGCCAGTGACCGCTTCTCGTCTAACACCTCGGAGCGGATCATGTCATTCACTCGACGTTCAATTTGGTCGTAAACGCCCTAAAAATAGTCAGCACTCCCTATTCGAGGATACGGTCTGGGTAGTTATTGGTCTTACCAGAAGGTCATCGGGCATCTCGGCTGCAAGCCGCTGAAGCTCGGCCATGCTTTCGCTCTGAAGCTCTTTTACAGCATCATTATAGGCTCGGTATTCCGGATCAAGAGCCGGCCATGTCATCAATATATGCTCAAGGACTTTCAACATAACCCCGGAATTCTGTTTCAGCGCCGTGGTGGAGAAGTACACAAGAAGTTGCAACGAGCGCTTGCGAATCATTGGATCCTGTGTAATCAGAATCATCTGGGAATTAGCAGCCACATGGTGGTGAGAGGGCCGAAATCGCAGGGCACATTACCTCGAAACTCATTCCTAGCAGTTTATTGCACCAAGTCTCTAAACTTGATTCAATTTCGGCAGCTTGTTGTTCCTGTACGTCAACGCATTAGCTAGCTCCTCCGTCCGAGAGCATGCTTCGAGCTTACGTTGTCACTCCCGTGATGCCGCCTCCACTTGACATATCCTTTCAATGTAGCCTCGACGACGGTAAAATGCGATTCGACTATGAGGGCAGTCATTGAGTACTTGGAATATGATTTTTCTGTCCTTGTCAGAAGAGTGATCACGAATGTTTTTTGAGATGAGCAACTCGTGGACGTTCTTACTATTAAAAGCTGCTTGCCCAACATACAAGTTCTGAAGTATGTACTCAGTCCGACCAAGTATATGAGAGACGGCATCCGTGAGCTTCAATTGAACAATATGCTCAATAATATGTGAGCTAAATCTACGGTAGTTCCCCAGAAACGCATGTCTTTCGGGAAGGGTCTCGGTATCTTCCATAAGGAATAGATACGTAGGATCAGTGGAATCGTCTGGCAAGTTCTCATATCGCACGAGCCTGGAGCTGCAGATTTCTAGAAGAGGGCCAATACACGATGATACGATATCGCTGGGACCGAGGGTTCGGTGACCAAGAATTCGCTGCCAGGAGACAAGGATAGGAATAGAAACCATCAGGCTAGGGCTTTGAGTTACCTGTATCAAGAGCTGTAGGAACTCAGAGATAGCTGATTCTGACGGCACTTGTGCATGTTTGCGCTCGAAGTAGTCACCAAGGCACGACAATAGCTGCCAGCGGAGTCAATGAGTGGTTTCACGACGGAAAGTGCGCAAAAGTGATATCACAATCAGGCCCTTACCTCTGATAGCTTTTTGAGAATTTGGTACTTGTCTTCGTCAATGTCTTCCGGATCCACAACAGCCCAGTTGAGAAGATTATTGCACAGGTTGACTGACGCATGGCTAAACATTGGTACTACAAGCTCACGGAACTCGTCATCTGAAAAGTTCGTGCGAGAGAAGAGAGCATGAAGAGCCTCTAAAGCGCCCTGGAGAAAAACGAATCTTTAGCTCAGTTCATTGCGGGGTGATGCGATGCATCCGTTCCTTCCTTCCCCTCTCATAATATCTTGTGTTAGATCCGAGACTCTTACCTTTTGAATATCAGCGCGAGGAGATGCTAGACAGCCAGTCATGACACGGACACAATGAGCGGCTGCTATAGCTTTCGGAATCGCCCACGGCATCAATGACACCAACACAGACAGTGCCCTTACAGCACAGCTTATGGCATCGCTGCTATCAGCTACATCAGAAGTGACGCAAAAATTGAGGAACTCAGAAACACGTCCGAGCCAACCTTCCGGACCTTGACGCACATCTGGGCCCGGCTGGCGATTGGGAAAAGCCTCAGTCAACACGGAGGTGGGTGTGAAGATTTCGACGCATGCTTTACTGAGCACGCCTTCTCTCATGGAGACCACAGGGTCGTCGCCGGTGAATACCTCATCAGATAGAGTCTCCAGAACCAACATGACCAGCTCTCTATGAACAGACGAGTCGGGCACTTGCCAAAGCTGGACAAGTAAGCTGTCCATGTCCATCCATTCGGCCCCCCAAGACCTCTTGGCAACTTCAACCCACAGCTGTGCTGTCTTGCTTCTCAGAAAGCCCGGGTCGGCTTTGCATACTGCCTGGCTCAGTTCCAGAACCCAGCTGCGTAGTGCCGAAGCCTGTTCCTCGCTATAGGTGGACCATCGGTATCGTATGGCGTGTTCGAGAAGGGAGAGGGCATAATGACGGACGACGTGCGGTTGAGAATGGTCCGAAGCCAGTCTATATCCTTGAAAAGGCGCTTCTGGGATATCTTTGACCTCCTCAAGAAATGATTGGGCGTCCCGGCGAGAATCGTTGCTTGAATATGGGCTATGAACAACTTCCAAGGCTTGGTGAATTCTGGTCAAGCTGTGGTCGCCCGTGCCATTGTTGAGATGGCTGCCAGCTGGCAGCGACATGCCAATCGCAGACATGAGTGCCTCCAGCGACGGCAACTGCAGACCAGGCACGGTCGGTCGTTCCAGAGAAGCGAAGGAGCGCCACTATCGAGCTCTGCCTACAGACGGCTAATGCGATGAGGCAAACGATGATCGAAAGTTTATTGGGGCTGACGAGCTCTGAGAAATATGTGCGAAACGTTTTGGAGCGCAGAAAGTAGTCTCGTTCGAATTCTCGCAGCAATGGGGCGGGCAAATTGCAAGGTCGGTCACGGAAGGTGAAGGATGGATTCTCGTCTTGGCGACGAATGACGAGCAGACGTGTACCTGACGTATTAGCAAACAGGAAAACGCAAGACCTGATACCAGAGAAAAGAAGAACAATGGACGTGACGCCGAAATCTCAGGAGACCAAAAGCACGCAATTTCCCAATTCGGCTGCTAGGTCGAAGGAGCGCTCGATGCCATGCGAAAACGAAGCTGCGGTGATTGGAATCCAAGCGCAAGGTCGACGGCTTGCTGGTTGCCTTCAGCTTGCTGCTTAGCCCCGGTGCAAAGCCTCGTTCACTTGTTCACTGCGAGGCGACCAGCCAAGAGAGTGGATCCGCAGACCAGACGCTTTCCGGCCACGCGGCTCGCTGTGGAGACGCAGTATGTAAAGTTGTAAACCGCCGGCATGCAGCGTGACTGAGCAGGCTGCATGGCTGACAACCTTATTAAGAAGCAAGCCTGCGTCGAGCACTCACTGAGCTGCAATGCCAAAGCTTCGTGGAATCTACCAGGTCGCAGGTCGCAGGTCGCAGGTTGCAGGTCGCAGGTCGCAGGTCGCAGGTCGCAGGTCGCAGGTCGCAGGTCGCAGGTCGCAGGTCGCAGGTCGCAGGTCGCAGGTCGCAGGTCGCAGGTCGCAGGTTGCAGGTTGCAGGTTGCAGGTCACAAGATCACAAGATCACAAGGTCACAGTCTCATAGATGCTCACAGAGGATTCTTCCACATGGGCTGAACATCAGGCCGGAGGCGATATGCGCGGGTTCCGATGCAATGCTGCTATGGGATTCAATGCCAATCTAATTCTGATCTGAGACTGTCCACACTCCAGATCGATACAAGTGTGTGTATGTTGCCATTCTGTGTGGGCGAGCGGACTTGGAAGATGCGTGAAAGAGGTCAAGTGCGAGGAGGGAGCACAGGCATGAATTTAAACGACAAGAATGCGTATAGTAGCTTGTACTCATTTTATAAGTGTTAAACAGACCTCATGCCACGCTTGTCAGTGATTGAGTGGCGGACAAGACGATTTCGAGACCACTAGGCTTCGCTTGAATTGCCAGCCCAGGATGGACGATAGAAGATCCGATGGCCAGTTGACTGATTATCGTCCGTCGTGGACGTCTTCTCTGCCCTTCTAAGTGCATCTGTCTCGACAATTGGGTTGTTCATACTCCCACAAGCATAGCAATTTGTCATAAAAGCTTGTGGAAACACACCTCAGGCCGCGGCCTTGAGAGGCTTTGATAAAGTCAGACGCATAGTTCATGCTTCCATGCTCTTCAAAGCGGCCAAGTACTGAAGCTTCCCAGCTTTGCCCATCGCGGGTGGAAATCGTGACTATTCTGGCTCCAACGTGCATGCATGATGCCAACACACGTATTTCAGTAATCGCTGCAGTAGACGACTCTGAGCAGTGGACATCAATTAGATTCAGTCTCCAGACGCCGCCACCAAGATTGATTTCGCACAACAAGCGCACCTTCTTGGCGCCGTAGTTCTCGTGCAAGTCATGAATGACAAAGACGCGGAGGTGATCGTCATAGCTTCCGCTCAGGACGATGCGGCCCCCGTCAGGATTCCGATACGGAAGCGGTAGGATTGCAGTGACGCCCGCATTGTGTTGCCCTCGGATGCTCACTGGCGAATATGCCATGTGAACTTCCGTTTTGTCGGCGTCCTTGGGCCACGAACAGGATATATACCTCAGTGTGGAGTCATCGCCACCACAGTAAATCATCGTGGATCTTGCGGCGTTGTCCTGGTCCTGATTATTCGAATCGGCCAAATTTATCGACCAAGCCTCCAGCGAGTTTTGGATGCCCAGATCTGTCCAGCCATCTATGCGCCAGCTCACATCGAGATACAGGAGCCTGGCTAGTCCTGTAGACGTCGTCACTGCAATAGTATTGCTCAGAGAGGGATGCCAGTTGCATTGCAAGAACAAAACCTCTTCTCCTAAATCCTCACATCGGCTTGTGGCTAGTTGCCTCAATGCAGGGCTACGCTGAGGGTCCAGACCGTAAATGGAGAGCGAACCAGTACTAGATACGACGGCTAGAATGCTCTGCTTGCCCGCATAGCTTCTATGGAATCTCAAATCTAATAGCGCTGAGGGCTGCAGTTCTGTCTGAACCAAGTTTCTGTCATACATTAGAACCTAGCATTTATTCGAAAGTCCGACATGCTGCACGTGCCTGCCGTCCTACACCTCAGTCTATTTCGAATTGGACTTACAAGCTACTGCCATCTATCAAGAACAAGAGTAGACTGCCATTCCGGCTTTGGGGAGCACTGAAGTTGAGGTCTTCTTCCTCATGAGAATTCTGGTCCACCGCTACTACTGAACGTGTTTGCGCACTGTCCTTCTCCAAGTTGTATGTTCCCACCACGAAAAACCTATCGTCACTAGGGCAGAATTGGACGCAACTTGGGGGCAGATCAAGCGTGACATGTGCGGTGGATGCAATTGGTTTCAAGCTATTCATGACGGGAATGAATTCTGAAAAAGCGGTAGTCAGGTTGTTATCTGTGAATCGTGATGCTGATGGCATGAAAACACCACCTGACAGGCCAAATCCATTCGCCGAACTGGCACGATGTGGGGAGGCAGCAAGGTTGGGCCGTACCAGCCTCCAGAGTCCAGGGACCTAGTTACCTAAGGCAGCTGATATCAACTGACGAGGAGTATTGTTATTCATACCATACCGTATTTTTATTCATACCATATGCTCCACAATTGTCCCACAATTTTCGATCGGGCTCCATTTATTTCCTCCGCCCCGCAACCCCAGCTCTCATGCAATTTTTTCATCCCACAAGCAAACTTTTTGTCATCCATCTTTCTCGACAAACCGAATCTTACTTCCTCCTACAACCGATATTTTCGCCACCACGATGGATTCCCAACAGACCATGGATTTTGAGCCTCACGGCACTGGAGCTGAAAATGGGCTTGCTCAGCAAGCGTCCACACAAGTGCCGCAAATACCAGATCTTCCGCCGTCGCCTGAATTCGACTCATTTGAAGACCTGTACGATTTTTTGCAGATTTTTCATCGTGTAAACGGCGCCGCCCTCATCAAGCTGCGTACTCGAAAGAGCGCTGGAGTTTTGACTAGCTGTGTCTTTGCATGCGATCGTGGCTCGCAGCAGCCGTCTCAGAGCGTTGGGCTCAGGAAAACCGCGACGCAAAAGATTGATTGCCCTGTCCAAATTAAGGCTTCGACTTCACAGAAATGCGAGTGGAAGTGGACATATGTTGTCACGGCTGGTGAGCATAACCACGGCCAATCTCTCGACCCTTCAGCGCACAATATCCATCGCCGTCGAACGCCTGCCCAAATGGAAGCAGCGAAACAAGTCACGAAAGACAGGGCTGTTCGGCCTCGAGAATTGATGAACATTGTAAGGGACGTTGAGAACGGGTCTTCTTACTTCCGTCCGAGAGACATCTACAACGATAGAGTCAAGATCAAGCGTGACGCGCTCGATGGTCTTACACCCACAGGCTCCTGAACCCTCGCAAGTGTCACGAGCTGGACAACGGCAACCCCGTCAGCCCAGTCGAAATCGTGGCCGCGGCACGCGTCCTTTACGTGCGAGCGTGCGACGTGATCTCTCACAGTTTGAGCTTGATGATCTGGTCTCTGAGGCGTCTGAGGCTTCGCAGTCTCGTGGGCAATCCCGTGGAAGAGCTAGGGCTAATACTAACAAGCGGGCACGAGGATCTACAAGAGGTCGTGGCGGCAGAGAATCGGCTTAGCTTGGGGTTGAGGTTGGGGGTGTGAGGATCGCGTCAATCACCGTCTCTGCTGGGTCACATGTTATACTGAAACGAGCGATCCACATATACGGCTTGACACACAGAACGACCAGCCGTACGGTCAATGTGAGAAACGCATAACCACCCGTTCCGCCCAAAAGGTCAAGTGACCAAGTTGCACGTCTGCAGCTTGATCGAGGTTATATAGTGCATTGCCACTCCCTGCTCGTACAGGTCGTGACAGTCAAAACCAGCAGAGACCCCGCAGTCTTTCTCTTTCTTGCTTTCTTTCCCTCTCTAGCTTATAGTCCTCGTTCATAGCGATCAATAGAGCGCCCTTTTGCCTCTCCGACTATACGATCCGTACAGGGGGAAG
Organism: Claviceps monticola; assembly: GCA_018360055.1. NCBI lineage: Eukaryota > Fungi > Ascomycota > Sordariomycetes > Hypocreales > Clavicipitaceae > Claviceps > Claviceps monticola. Next base: position 22,646 of record SRPP01000361.1, read on the forward strand.
GTGGCCGGTGGCTGGGGTTGGGGGCGGAAGAAATAAATGGAGCCCGATCGAAAATTGTGGGGCAATTGTGGAGTATATGGTATGAATAAAAATACGGTATGGCATGAATAACAATACTCCTGACGAGACTCAGTTTCGTTGAAACTTGGCAACCCGCAGCTTTGACAGCAAAGTGCCGTAGCTAAAATGCCAGCATTACGGAGGACATAACTATCATATCAGCGTCGACTGTGCACGGACCAGCCAGCATAGATACGTAGTCTGCCGTTGGGCATTTAACTTGGCGATCTCGATTTCTCACAAGTCAGGTAAGTTGCGCTTGTTCGGTGTGAGACGAACACCATGGACAATGCCTCTGATGATGATCAGTTTCACGGTATGCTGCTCGCCCACGACTCCAACCTCATCGTCGTTGGCCAAGCCGTGATTTAGGCTCACACACTCTCCCGTTCCTCCAATACCTAGGACACCCAAGGGAGAGACTACTGCTGGAGTCACGCGTACAACAATTCAACGCTTCCGAATGGATCAATCGCCACGGCACCTGGGGTGTTGGAGTGCCGACTAGACGACCCTTGTGTGTCATGGAGATTGCAAAATTCCGTAACCCATACGCTGGCGTGGCCTATGCTTGGCAACTCACAGAGACATTGTCCGAGTTTTTGTCTCGTCTCCCGCCGGCAACCACGGATCAAAGCGAAGATGTGCCTTGGATATTCATTTGCAATCCTTTCGTTGCGCGTGAAGAAAAGACGACGGTCGTCGATGCCCACATGAAGGGAAACGAAGATGAGGCTCCTCCTGAGGCTGGTAGACAATTGAGCTTCGTTGTTGAAGGCGCAAAAGAGAGGTTGACACTATTATCCGAACTAATGCAGCGAGTGAAGAAGAGTGGAAAATCGGGTGCTTTCATCGCACGAGAGCTATCCCAAGAGCGAAGGCACGCCGCGTCCGATATCCTTCATTTGGCCCATGCGGGACGGGTTCGGACTGGCAAGGCAAGTAGTATGACAACTGCAATTTTCTGGAACACGGCCAACCTACCTAATTCAGATGCATCGAGTTGCTTTGACCCGTGAATATTGAAGTACACGATCATCAGCACTAACCGGTGTCCTCTGCTCTTACACGTAGTGGATGCTTTTTTGCTCTCCAGCCATGGTGAACGAGTTATGGGAGCTGGTTGCCAGAGCCACAGCAAACAACGAACTTGGTATTGCGGCCAAGGTTGCGCCTCGATCGGAACTGGATGATTCGACAAGAGATAGGTTGATATGTATATACACGTTGGATTTCATGGACAAAGCAGACGTTGCTCGTGTTCTTCAAAGGATGAGAGAGCTTAAGATTGCCGGAACCGGTCGGCGCAGAATCTACTATAAGCCTGGTAAGTCAATATCATCATGACATACAGCTCGAGTGGCTGGACCTGGGACATCTCGCTCATGCCCCTCATTACGGAATAGACATTTTCACTTATGCAGGCATCGCTGGAGGAAATCCTTGGGAGTTGGCGGCGTCGATTTACACCTCCAACGAATTCTAATGTAGCTGGGTGCGCGAGACAGCGGCACGCGTATTGCCACCGTGTTCGAAGTTCTTTGAAATTTGAGCTTCATATGAACGACTTCAGTGGTTGTGATTTGTTCCAAATGTCCCTTCGACCAGACCTTTCACTATTCACAATTCACAACGATGCGCAACCTGCAATTAATGTCTCTCGACGCTGCCGTCACCATCTGATCTATTCAGTATCTTGACCGCTCATAATACCATGATGTAAAGACGCAGGTGGCCTTGGCAGAGCCTGTCGTTGCTCAAGCTCAGGAATGAAGAATTTAAGAAACGAGGAACGGGGCAAGGAAGAACAAGGACGCGCGGCTCATCACACGAAGTCAAATCATCCTATCACTGCTCGTGAATAGGAAAATCTGCGACCTCGTTGAAAGAAACGGTTCGAAGAGGAAGGACGAGACGATAAGCGCTACTACCATTTAGATAATAGCGATGCAACTTTTTGGAGCAAAGAAACCCAAGCCTTTCATAGAGCTTTATGGCCGGGACATTTGTTTCTTCCGTCTCCAACACGATCTCATCCGCCTGCCGTTTCATCATGGCGTCTATCGCCTTCTCCACCAAGGCTGTAGCAATGCCGTGACCTCGGAATGAAGATTCCACTGCGAGCATCGCGATGTAGCCGCGGCGTGTAGGAGGGGAGTGAGATGAATGAACTTCCAATTTGCATACAACGACACCGACTAGGGATGAATCGGATGGGTTGAGGGCCTGAGAAGATTGTTAATCACTTGCCGATGACACTGTATCGTTGGGGCGGAAGAGGGCTAATCTATAAACAGCCGAGGCATCTGCTGCACAAGGGGCTTCACTTACCATGAAACACAGTTGGGCCCATTGACACAGGAAATATCTGTAAACATATATGCTATATGGCTCACTCAAATCTTTTGATATAAGTGAGCGTATCGCTGGAAGATATTGAGACTCTAATCCATGATCATATTGGATATACTGCAGATCGGTCATGACTTCCTTTGTGAGTGGCACAGCCATGCTGACGGACGGCATTCTCGTGTGAGTACTTCGGAAGAAAGGCTATGAGAGGATGCTCAAAGGATGAACAAGGCAATTCAATCGCGATCGCGGCGAATTAAGCCGTTTCGCGGGCAATCGATCTGGACCAGCCCGCCACCAATGTCCCGCCGAGGCTGGAGGACGCCCAAGAAATGACGGAGTCTCCGGACCAAGGTCGGACTACAACGCGCGAGCCTTGTTGTTTGCTGGACAGAACCCTCGAGGCCCTGGAGGCAGACTTGGCCGACCAGTGATGACGGGTATTACGTGCTGCGACTTGTTGAAACTTGATGGAGGCCAACAGCTCTCGCTGCGCCAGAAACAGTGGTGCGTTTGAGTGTCGAATCAAAAGTCTGGTCCTTTGCACTCGTATGGTGGGGTTCAACATCGGGCCCAAACTGTTGCACAAAAGAATGGGCGCAGCCGTCTGGCCACTCTGATGTGCTTTTGTTTACCCCTATATACCCTGCGATACACCCCCTAGCTGTCAGTGCGATAGGTC
>SRPP01000362.1:0-25735 GCA_018360055.1 Claviceps monticola
GCTGTTAGGGCTACAGCAGGTTATACAGCCAAATCATAACAGAAGTGGGCGGACGTGGTCCGTGCACCGTTGCCGGGAAAATTGTGTAAAGGAGAGAGTTGTGAACGAGTTGAGAGTCGAGACCAAACAGGCTCTAGGGTGGGAACCACGTGGTACCTGAGGTGCCCGCACTGCCCAGCAGCCAGGCACATACCTGCCTGTAGGCTGTAGCCAACCTCCGTACGTGTCCTGTTTTCCTGTACCACTACATATACGAAGTACTACATACCAGCCATTCCCAAGCAGCCCGATGTCATATCCAAAGACCGAACGATTGCAATACGATGCCACTATTTGTATCTACGCCGCTCACTCCTCTGGCCAATGGCCTCCTTCATCCTACTCTGAAATGCCGTCACTACATCCACGAAAGCGGCGTCGCGCAGGGAGCGCGATTCAGCTCAAACTTTTCAACAGAAAAACCGACCACAAAAGGTGGTGGGTGAGGTATCTACTGCCACTACTGACGGGCGTTCTATCACAGGATGCCCCTTATTGAATCTGCCGAGTCTACGATGCCAGCGGCCATTTTACCCGCCATGTCGCGGATATATTTACACTGCATATATAAAGGCAAACGAGTTGCCAGATCCTCGTCCGATCGTCCCAATTTTTTTGGCCGCGAAGAGCCTGCGGTCCTCACTGGTGGGTCTGCCCATAGCTCCGCGATATCTTACCGGGTTACATCACGATACGGACGCGAGCTTCGGCTGTTTGGACAACCCCAATACGATAGAGGAAGAACATGAGATACTCGAACCATCTATGTATTCAATCGTACGGGGTTCTTTCAGATCTATCGTTCGCGAGGCGCAGAACCTGGCGATGATATTATACTCGCCTCGGACTCAGATCTGGAGCTACAGTGCATGTTGAACAACGATACGCGATGAACTCGACGAATATCATGACAGGCTTTCGTTAGGCGCGAACACATCGCAATATTTTTTTATGTTATTGATAGTCTTGGACTTGACACCTGTGAGGTCCCCGAGGAATACCATCCACAGCCGAACATTAATGATTGAGCTGAAGGATATCTCGCGCCCAGCCTTCAAGCGCCTCTTGAAGTCTAGGCGCGATAGGGCCGTCACGGTGCCCTCTCAGAGATCCTCTTTGGCGTCGAATATGACAATGAACCGCGAACACATGGAGCATTGGAAGCAATCTCATGACAGACCAGCCAATCAGGCTAGATACTGATTTAAGCAAGAGCTCCCCCTCCCTGGCGCCGCATGGTTCGGCATCCACTTCCAAATTCACGCAAGGTTCGGTCACTCCTATAGTGCATATGCCACCAAGACGCTGAGACCGAGCACTGCGCTATATTCACGTCTCGGTCATGAACTGGTGGTCGAAACTCAATGAGTACTATAAGATGATGGACTTATCACCGCTGTACGCCGCAACCGTAACACTGCACCCTGGCTATGGATCCAACTATGGAGCAGCCATGGTGAAATGGGCTCTTCAAGCCAGAGGAAAAACTTGGCTGCGTTATCTGGTATCGCAGAGCTAACGGGTCCGGCCCGACAGTCGAATTTCCAATGGCATCTTCACCTTCGCGTCCCTTGGCGGAAGTCTTACATCTGCAGCATACAGCGGGGATTAGTCCAAAGTCTTGTATCAGTCATTCAGTTTCGACCATCCGTTCATGTCCCAGGCCTGGAAAGAGGCTCGTGATGAGGTTAGCGCAGTGTTCTTCTTCCACGTAGTCGTGGAGGTAATGTTGTGGGAGCAACTGAACATCGGGTGACGAGGAAACCCTAAGAGGGTGCGTGTCCGTCAGCTTAAGCAATAACAGCCAGTTTTTGGCATGCAGATGGCATTTCTCGAGGACCTTACATCCGGGGCCAGGTTCAAGACAATTAACGATAAGAAGGCTGCAACTTTGTACGTAACATATCTCTCTTATTTGCGTAAAGATGAATAGATTTCAGCCGGGGATTCGGCTATTTGTTTCACTCTGTAGGACCTACCTACCTTTATTCGAGCAAACATGATCAATTCGTTTACTCAATGATTTGCCTCACCGGCAGCGCTGAACAGAGGAAACTTGCTATGGTAGGATAGCGAGGTATCTTACTACCTGTTCCGCCCCCGGAGGCTAATATCCAGCACATGGAGAACACGGCCCAAGAATATGGTTGTGTGCTTTTGAGGCATTGAGCTTTCGTAAGCGCTGGATCAAGCCACGATGTAGTTGTGTTGATTTCCGCGCGGGTTGAACATATATCGTGGCCCTCTGTGGGTATCTGGTGGCCTGATGATCATGAGCGAGGTTGTGACTCGTCTACTTGCTGCAACGTGTCATAGTTCCGGGAGACCTGTGTTATACATGCTGATTTTCGATTTTTCTTTGGGAAACCACAATTTTTCATGTAACGTAGCCCCTTGTCGAACGATAATCATGGACCGTCCGGATTGTGATATGGGGTGTGTATGAAGGGGCGGGTTTTCGGATGAAGGAATCAGCTTCGCTAGGGCTGCGTGAATGGGAGCTCAAAATAGTTTGATGAGTATCATGGGATGCCGGTAGCCCGGTGTCACCCGAATGCTTCAGGTGATGTACATGGTTTTCGAAAGCCGAGGAGATGATGGTTGTCTTGGTATCAGCTATCCGGAGCTCTGCTAGGGCACGGTGGTGGAGTAATGTTATCTCAGAGCTTTTTGCTCGTGTAAGCTGACATTAATAAGGCTGCGAGGCGGTCTGGAGGTAGTACAGCAGCCAGCTCGAGAGCGCCAGTCCGAAGGAACATGTGATGTTATGAGTTTGGGCTCTAGCGGGCGCAGATGTCATGTCACGATGCGATGCGACTGTGTCATTTTCCACGTGGGCATGATTATACTGCATTGAGCTGACAGGCCACAGGTGGTTCATGATTTAGAGGTACATATTCCGTATGCAGGCAAGAAAAGTGTTCCAGCTGGATGGACAAGTCGGGCAGGGAGGTATATCCGACGCTGTGGCGATAGGGTAGCTCCAGCGTGTGTATTTCTCGCCTTTTATTCCGTAGGTTGCTGCAACATAGTAACTCGAAGTCTCTGATACGTAGGTGTCGTAGTCGTAGTCTGTTATAGCAGGCTTATGTATGTGTGTAGGTAGTCTGTTATAGTGACTCTAAACTATATAAAATCAGTAAACCGACTGCAACTGCACACTTCAAGAAGTAATGCTCCGGTGCTTGCACGTAAAAGTGACGAAGCAGCAATGGGCCACACTCATAATTACGAAGGCTCTTGGATGTGAGCTTCATGTAGGCAGTTCAAACAAGAAGTGGAAGGCAGTAAATGAAGTCCGGAACCTGCGCGACTACAAAGCGGCTACGACGGCACATGTGACCGATGTTCGACACGCGATCCGCCGCTTTTCGGGATTGGGACCGAGCCGCGATTCCCTGCCAAGAATTCTGCCCAGGGAAAGGCAGTCTACGTATGTATGTAGTATGTATGTACATGGGGAATTTTCATCAAACAATGTTCCGCACCTTGTCATGGTCCGCGCAACTGGTGTCGATTTATATACATAGCACCCGCTTGGCGGATGAGTTGCAAACCTTGACAATCCTGACACAAACGAGGGAGCAAGGCGAAAACCGAACTCTGTTCCTCGAACTATATAATCGTCAACATACGTCACTGATTACAAAAACAAAGTATGATAGGTAGACAAAAACGGAGAGAAACAAAACAAAACATCCCAGGGAAAAGGGAAAACACAGGATGCTGAATCCGGAATCCTCGGAACAAGAACTTCGGTTGGACGGCCTCTTGGTGCGCATGTGCTATTTCCGTGGGGTGGCCGGGGGGTTTTTTTTTCATGAATCTGTACCTACTCTGTATACATAACTACTCCTTACCAGACGGGACAATGGTCGGACGCTGTCGTGAGCAAGCCACTATGAATCCTTGCAAGTTGCAACCCATGGTTCATGCCCGCTCCGATTCCTCTCGTGCGGCTGAAACCCCGCGTTCTCGTCGGTGGACCATGCTGATAATCTTTGGGGCGGATGATAGAGGGAGAAAAGGAGGAAGAGGTGTACGGAATGGGAAAGGCCGTCATTGCAAAGATGCTGACGGCAGGAATTGCATGGAAGGGAGTCCTATTTGCACCGAGTATTGCACCGCAGTAAGGCCATTCCATGTTTATGCACGGGTGAGATGGAAGAGAACACATACCATGTTGGACTGGACAATTGGGGTGACGATGGGCGAGGAGTAGAATACGGGACGAGCGATTAAGAAATGTGAGAATCATGTAGAGGAGAAGAAGAGTGGATTATAGTGGATGAGTGAGCAGCGCCAAGGTCAAGACTCAAGTGGTAATAGTGTTTAGCAGCCCACAAAATTTCACATTGCCAGCCGCCAGAGACAAGACATTTCAGTGCAGCGCAGAGTTGCAACGGCCTCCAAGTTCCCAAACTTCCAACGGCAAGTCCCCAGCGACGTTCCCAGGAACAGCGCACGGTATGGTGTGTAGGTACATCTGCATAGGGGCATGTTATAGGTGCGCTCAAAGTACCGATACAACTACGTGCGGCTGTGCAATGCCGTACCCAACCAACGGGCCCCACCGCGGTCCAATCATGACCCGAAGGCGCCATATCCTTGTCCCGCATGACTAGCGCACGCCCTTTGTCTGCTCTCGCATTGACAATCACGATTCACAACAACGCGCAACTGCCGGCCAAAACAAGTTCAAGAACCAAATTGCCTGCCACGTCTTGTTGAGCTCGACGGAGAGAGCACGTACGCAGCCCAAGTCATGACCGAGAGAGACTGGCAAGTCAGTCGCCAAGCAAGAGAACGTTCGATTTCCCGACTTTTTATTTTCGGTCTGCCCGATGACGACTCGTCCTGATACCAAGGAACAGTGGACCTCGGTCATTCAGCAGACCGCATCTCTTTGCGTGACTTGAAAGAGAGAAAGGCAAGATTCGAAGCTCAGGATTCTGATTCGATCCAAGTACTGCGCACACGTCACCACGCGGCCGGAGGACTCCCACGTTCCTGTCTCATCTCTCTTAAAGCATGGCACAAGCTCCACTTACAGACGCCAAATTGAGCCATGCGCTTCCCAAACTTACACGGATGTACGTCCGGAAAGATACGAAGTAGGGATTAGGTGACTCAATCAATGGAAGTTCGTATATCTGCCCCCATCCCGTCTTCCCCGTGCAGCAGATCTGTCAGGTATCGGACCCATCGTCATGTTGCCGTAGAGGTAGGTACATATGTGGGGACTAGGAAGGCAACGTTTCCCTGTTTGTTGCCTACCTGATGTACAACGCCACAACTTAACTGTTTGTCGGGTACCTGTTCGTGAGAAGTGAACCGCCCGGTTCGCCGCTTGTTCAGGGGCCAATGGGCCATGCTTCCCGTCCACTACGGCTAACTTGTCTAGCATTCTTTTGCTTCATGGAGAATTAGTCTTTTAAGTTTTCTCTCGGCAGACCATCCCGCTTGGATAATGCCAAGTCAGGGAAACCTTGCCACGGATAGGTCGGTGCATCCCTTTTGCTCTTGGCTTTTCCCTTCTTTCTTCTTTGGGCTCGGGAACCTAGTTTCATGGGGGCCCGGTACCCGTGGAAGTCGAACAGGCCCTGACGTCCATTAGCATGTTAGTGCTGGTCAGTGGTGCCAAAAAGTCGAATCATGTCGGATTATGGGCTTGGCTCCCCCTTCTTTCTCACTGTGTCATTTCTTTTTTCCTGACATGGGATCGACTTGAACGACTCGAATACATAGGGGCCTGACTTGCAGGAAGAAGTAAAAATAGTTGCCCGACTACCCAAGATCCAGCTCCAGCGTGATGCTATAACAATACCTGAGCGTCCGGCTATGTAAGAAAGGTCTTAGATTTCCATTTAGCGCTTCCCGATAATAGCTTGGTTGTTGTTGGATGAACAGACCTGAGTGTAGAGTATTCCTCTAGTATTGAATATTCGAACGTTTCATCAGGTCCATCTGTTCAAGCGCACTCATGAAACTTCACACTCCTCTTCTCTTGGCTACGGCCGCCAACCTCGTCCAGTCCGCAGCCCTCGACCCCCGAAGCGAGATCAAGAAACACTACCGCGAGGGCCCAGCCTTTGCTAAGCTATACGCCGCCGCGCCCCTCGGCACTGAAATCATACCAGCAGCATGGAAAGTCACATGTGACAGCGCCCAGGCCGGCTATGAGTGTGTCAAGGCCATTGACGGAAACAACGGCTCATTCTGGCATACGGCCTATGATGGCTCCAATCTGCCGCACGAGATCGTCGTTGACATGGGGCTCGTGAAGAATGTGAATGGTATGGCCGCACTGCCACGCCAGGACGGGAGCAACCATGGGTGGATCGCCGCACATGAGGTCGCCGTCAGTACAGACAACAAGAACTGGGAAGTCGTCGCCTCGGGAACATGGTACGGCGGAGACGAAACGCTCAAGTTTGCCAACTTTGAGACGAGATCGGCTCGCTATGTGCGTCTGCGGGCCACGAGCGAGGCCACCGGTCAGCAGTGGACAAGTTTGGCCGAATTGAAGGTGTACGAGGCAAAGGCTGGCGCGACGGCGTATGCTCGCAACGGCAAGTGGGGACCAACTATCAACTTTCCTACTGTGCCTGTCGCGGCAGTCGTGGATCCCTTGTCCGGCAAGGTCCTTGTCTGGTCCTCGTATACCTACGACAACTTCATGGGCACCACGCGGGACCGTGTTTTCACCTCGCTCTGGGATCCGGCTACCAACGTCGTGACGCCGAAGCTGGTCGACAACACTGATCACGACATGTTCTGCCCGGGCATTTCCATCGACGGCGCAGGCAAGATGGTTGTCACAGGCGGCAACTCGGCATCCAAGACGACCTTCTATGACTTTGGCAGCCAAAGTTGGACGGCCGGCCCGGAGATGAACGTCCCGAGAGGTTACCAGGCTTCGGCTTCGCTGTCCGATGGCCGTGTCTTCACCATTGGCGGATGCTGGTCCGGCGGCTGGTCCAAGAAGAATGGCGAGGTGTACGATCCCAAGACGAACAAGTGGACTAAGCTCAACAGCGCGCTCGTCAAGCCCATGCTCACCAACGACAAGCAGGGCATCTACCGCGCCGATAACCACGGCTGGTTGTTCGGGTGGAAGAACGCCAGCGTCTTTCAGGCCGGGCCCAGCACCGCCATGAACTGGTACAGTACTACTGGCGACGGAGGCGTGTCCCCCGCCGGCCAGCGCCGCACCGCCGCCGGCGGCATCGACCCGGATTCTATGGACGGCGATGCCACCATGTTCGATGCCGTCCGCGGCAAGATCCTCACCGTCGGCGGCTCGCCTTCCTACCAGGACAGCGAGGCCACTTCCCACGCACACATCATCACAATCGGCGATGTCGGCGCCCAGGCCCAGGTACAACCCGCCGGCAAAGGCAACATGGCCAGCCGCCGCGCCTTCCATTCCTCTGTGGTGCTCCCCAACGGCCAAGTCTTCATCACCGGCGGCCAGAGCTACGCCGTGCCCTTCTCCGACGACACCCCGCAACTCACTCCCGAAATGTACGACCCAGTCACCGACTCCTTCTCCAACCAGCAGCCCAACTCAATCATCCGCGTCTACCACAGCGTGGCTCTGCTCCTCCAAGACGGCCGTGTCTTCAGCGCCGGAGGCGGCCTGTGCGGCGACTGCAAAACCAATCACTTTGACGGACAGGTCTTCATGCCGGAGTACCTCCTCACAAAGGATGGCGAGCTCGCTCCCCGTCCGACTATCCGCTCTGCTATCCAAACCGATCGCCGGATTGCCATTCTCACGGATTCTCCTGTCAAGACAGCTTCGCTGGTCCGGTATGGTACTGCGACGCATACTGTCAATACGGACCAGAGGCGCGTACCGCTTGATTTGAAGGATTTGGGCAATGAGAAGTATTCGGTGGAGGTGCCCTCTGATCCGGGCATTGTGTTGCCAGGGTATTATATGTTGTTTGTTATGAATGCGAATGGCGTGCCTAGCGTTGCGAAGACGGTTCAGTTTTTGGTTTAACCGTGTTCTTTTTTTTTTGCTTTTCTTTTTTGTCTTTTCTTTGATCAGACGTACTCTGGGGAGATGTAGGCGTCTTTTCCATTCATGCATTGTTTATACGCATATTTTTTTCGAGGACGATTTGAAGGTGTATCAATATTCTTTTCGTGGAGGAGTAGAGGGACCGGGGGCGTATAACGACTCGTTTGGGTGGTGCATTGGCAGCTGCTTCAGTTGATCTTTTGTGCTTGCGTCGAGGCTTTTTTGCCTGGATTTCTTTTCATTTCTATCTTCTTTCTTCAATGTCTACACTTATGTTATGCGTGGGATTTTGCTTTGCCTTCATTTTTGGGGGTTAGTCTCATGAGGTGTTGTGTTTACGGGGCCACGAGGCTTGTTGATGCATGGACGTCGGAACGGAGACTGATACGTACCGCTTATTATGGCCTTGTGTGTGCACTGCGATGCACGATGTTGCTGGCTGCGATGGGAGAGCAAAATGAGGCTTCTTTTGAATTGGTCAAGTCGACACGTCTTTACGATGTCGAAGACGCATACGTACATGCAAAGCTTTGCTTCGGTTGCTTCGCATTGCCTTGGTTGTTTTGTTCACATCACTGAGGGACTAGCCCGCTTGGTAGATTCGATGTCTTAGACGGCATGAACTGTTCATTCGTTCAACTTACATATTACATTTGTTCAACTCTTCACTGTCGCGTCATTTGGTGCACGGGAATTTTAAAAGAGAACTTGTTGTTTGTGATCACCAGTTTGCGCGAATTGTCGACTGCGTTGCGACTTCACTTCACTGTCATTGCTTCTGCGAAAGGGTCCCAACTGTGTAGCCTCCAACTCGGTTCTTGGTGGAATACCTATCTGGGTGTCAAAACACTGTGGCAGTCTACATATGTTTGTACAATGCAGCAACTTGCAAGAAGCCAAGAAGCACCATAACTGAGGCATCACATGTGAGTCAAGCACTCACAACTCTTTCAGAAACGATTCAAATTAATATCTGCACATTGACGGCATCTGGGAACACTGCTGCGGGGATTTTTGCAAAAAGGGAGGAACGATAAGAGGGTAACAAGCCACATGTGCCGGTGCGCGGCCCCTCGACGCCACACGACCCCTGCGACCGATAAGATAGCAGTCAATCGAGTCCGACAGCTTATCCAAATTTCTGGCCTGAGCTGTGAGCCTGTGACTCAAACGCAAGACCTCATTCTTCAAGTCAGCTCGAACTCCCTTTTTGCAACACACCCTCAACTCAACAAACTTACAACAAGGTGTTCTGCAACAATGGCGACGATTTACATTGATGAGGACATTGGAAAGGATGATCCTACCCAGACAGGAACCGAAGCGTCGCCCTACAAGACTCTGCAATTCGCTTATCTCCAACACCCTGCAGAAGCCCAATACCTGACTCGAAAATCCGCGAGCGCCGACGATGAAGCTGCCAAAGAATGGAAACCCGCTGCCAAGTCAGCCATGAAGAAAGCTGTCAACTACTACGAACAACAAAAGAAGAAGGCCTCTCGTGAACAAGAGCTCGCTATTCGCCGCAAGGGCGAGGAGGAGGAGCGCAACAAGGTCTTGGAGGAAGCCAAGAAGATTGTGCTAGAGGAGGACGCCAGTCTCCCCAAGCCCGTTACAATTAAGCTCGACGAGGCCGGCGATCACATCAAGCTTCGAAAGACGGACGATGCCGATAGCACGGGAACGCGTGTTCGCGTCTTAGGCCGCGTCCACCGCGAGCGAAAGCAGAAGGACGTACTGTTCGTCACATTGAGAGATGGATATGGCTTAATGCAGGTGGTCATCTCGGGCAAGCTTGCAAAGACGTACGAAGCTCTCACCTTGACTCGTGAGACGTCCATGGAAATTTTCGGCGAGATGCGCGAGGTTCCTGCTGGCGCCCGTGCACCTCTCAACCGCGAGCTGCATGCAGACTTTTACAAAATACCCAAGCACTGGAGGGCTGCTGGTGGGGACGATGCTATTACGAACAGAGTCCAGGCATCTGCAGAGCACGCCACCTTGCTTGATCTGCGACACCTGACACTCCGTGGCGAGAATGCGTCCTCTGTCCTCCTAGTGCGTGACGCGCTCGAATATGCATTCAACCAGGCCTACCACGAAGCCCGAATTCGAAAGGTCAGCCCGCCCGCTTTGGTGCAGACCCAGGTCGAGGGCGGAGCCACACTTTTCAAATTCGACTACTATGGCGCTGATGCCTTCCTAACACAATCGTCGCAACTCTACTTGGAGACCTGCTTGCCATCCATGGGCAGCGTCTACTGTATCGAAAAGTCATTCCGCGCTGAAAAATCCCTGACGCGACGACACTTGTCAGAGTTTACGCACATTGAGGCCGAGCTGGACTTCATCGACTTCAGCGATCTGCTCAACCATCTCGAATTTCTGATCTGTCGCGTCCTTGAACTTACCATGGCGGACCCAATCATTGCGGGTTATATCAAGAACCTCAACCCCGAGTTCCAAGTGCCCGAGCGGCCATTCATGCGCATGAAGTACTCGGACGCCATTCAATGGCTGATTGACCACGAGATCCCCAACGAAGAAGGTGAACCTCACAGTTTCGGCGACGACATTGCCGAAGCTGCGGAGCGAAGAATGACGGACATCATCAACAAACCCATTTTCTTGACTCATTTCCCCGCCCACATCAAGGCCTTTTACATGAAGAAGGACCCTGAAGATAGCAAAGTCACGGAGAGCGTAGATTGCCTCATGCCTGGTGTTGGTGAGATTGTTGGAGGGTCCATGAGAATTGACGAATACGAGGAGCTGCTTGTCGCGTGCAAGCGCGAGGGTCTTGATCCCGAGGCATACTACTGGTACTTTGACCAGCGCAAGTAAGTAAAACAGTCTTGTTATTTCACTCTCAGTCAGCTTTCGACCACATGGGCTTATGAAACTAACTTGACCTTTCCTCCACAACAGATATGGTAGCTCGCCCCATGGCGGGTACGGCATCGGCCTCGAGCGTCTTCTGGCTTGGCTTTGCAAGCAACACACTGTGAGGGATTGTTGCTTGTATCCCCGCTACATGGGTCGTTGCAAGCCATGATGTGCCTGTAGCGTACATTTCTCTCCGTCATTATTGATGATGGATGCTCAAGGCAGCACGTCAAGGCGCAGTCTTACGATTACCATGATGTGGGATTCGGATCAATTTGGGTCAAGTGGCTCTGATACCATACCATCGAGCAGATAGACAACGGTGGTCTTGTTGACCTTCGACTAGAAGATTTAGACAATCTATGAAATGCTGGGCTTTCGTTGCATCGAAACTTTCTGGCGGATTCACTACATATGCCTGTACTGAAGCGTACTATTGTTTTCTTGTACCGTGACCTGGTGCACTAACTGCTTGCTGAACGACTCTCCGAGACAGCAAGCTGATATTTCTAGCATGAAATCGCTATAGACCACCATGAGTGACTCACTAGTGAGCTGATACGAGATTTCCAGGTTGATCTACGCCTTTGCACCTGTCCATGAACTCGAAGCAATGAGAGGCGAATGCACGACAAGTTGAGTCGTACCGAAAACTATGGCTGGATACACACGAGCCAACAATATAGTCAGATGGTGCTGGGTATTGGCATTACCTTCCACGACGCATGCATTCACTAACTAAGCCCGCAAGTCTCACCTCCCACAGTGGCACCGATTCTACTGTAGATACAGCTACAATGTAACTACACTATGCAGCCAAAGATTCACTTTCACCCCTCAAAACACTCCCGTATCGGTTGCATCTACGAGCTAACCCATCGTCCACGGCCCCAAGACTCGCTCGTTTCACGTCTGAGAAGAACGAGTGACACGAATTGCTAGCCATCGGCCGGTCAAAACCAACTACTTGTTGCTGAGCGATGGCGCTGTTGTTCAACTGCTTTGGAATGGTCGGTCTGCGTCGTCGAAAGAGCAGCTGTGCAAGTCTGATATCAGCCCGGTGACTAAGGTACGTATGGCTGCAATTCTGGCAGAGTAAGCGCAGTTTTGCCGCCACGTACAATTCATCTCCGGAACACAGGGCCTTGCAATGGTGAAAGAACGATGCCACGCCTGAAGGTAAGCCTGTTGCGGAAGGTCTGGAAAACTTACACCAGCTGATGAACGGTGGTTGTCTACTGTGCAAGTGTTGAGAAATCACAGGATGGTGTGCAGTGCGCTTGTTGGCACCGCAATGGGTGGTCTCGCAAGCGTCTTGACAATACGATGAGATCTCCGAAAGATCTGGGTGTAAATGGAGTGCGATACATCTATTTCTGTCAGGAAACATCAATTGTTTGGCCAGAGTTTGCCTGACATTCGTGAATTTGTTGTGGACGATTTGATGGTCCATGGAGCTACAGGCAGGTGAAGATTGCGCAATTTCAACAGCTAATGTGGCTTCTAGGCCATCTTTTGGATGAGATCTCTAATGTGAGTTAAGGCTATCCATCATTCATCACGATACATGTTCCGGAAAGCCCTATCAAGCCGCGGTTGACAATCATGGCTGAGTGATGACTTGGCGGGTTTTCTATCGGCCAGGCCGCAGCTCTCTTGGCGCAAAGACGAGGTGGCAATGGGAAATTACGATACAATGCCACGCGCTCATTACTCAAATCGAATTGCAGTGGATAGGTAGCACGTAGCCGGCACCCAGGAACACTGTTCAGATCTCATTTGAGCAAGAAGCTCGTTTTGAGACTGTGATGATGGCTTCGACCGAGAGCAGCGAAATACCTATCTTCGATCTATACATACGACGATCGCGTGTTCTAGAATCCGAGCTTCATTGTTTCTCTCTTGTCTTTTCAATCAGGCTGTTGCCTCTGTCGTGCCACCCCACCCCTCACCGGGAGCGATACGTTCAAACATATGATGATGAGAATTAGATACAAGTCACCTGTGGATTGGAATACGGATATGTCAATCTCGTCGTCTCTGGGTGCCTTGACGCTCGCATAGGCCCTTCACTCGCCACTGCCAGGTCGCCAGTGTCTGTGATGATTGAGGGACGAATGCACATTCCCCAATGAGGCGAAGGCCAAGATTAGCGCGGTAGACACAAGTTGGGAAGTTGGGAATCGGGATTGGCGTGGCACCAGCAGCGAACGATGGCTACAAACCAGATCCGACGTCCCAGTACTCCAGATACATAGTTTGAGTCAGGGGTGCATTATTACTCAGATACCTAGGTATATACATACCTAACTTGTTAGTTTGTGACACAGGCACTCCACGCGCAAGCAGGACGATATTTAACATCAGATGCCAAGAGGCAATTTCCTTGCGCTTGCGCGGGAGCGCCGGCGATGACACCGAGCTAGCCAAAAATACCCGAATCATGGGACAATCAAGTCTGCCGTCGGCCCGTCGTAGCGGCGAGCAGAAATGCAAAATTCGATTGCTTTCCCTCTTGCTGCGGGTGCTGCTACGTATACTTTCGCCGCTTGTACGGAGTACGGATCGCTTACAACATGTACCTACAACGGACTCCAGAGAAACCGTGGCCATGGGATGGTGGGAGATTCAGATGCCGACAGCGTCTTCTCATGCCCAAGTTCCAACACGGTGACGCGTTCATCCTTAGGTACCTAGTCAAGACTCGAGAGGCAAGAGAAGCACACTAGCAAGAACGGTCCAGACCAGAAGGTACTGACCAGGACTGGAAGCCCGAATCCTGAGCCATTAAAACTTTTTTTTTAAAGACTTGCGTTCATCCTACAATCAGAGAGATGACTGGGCGCGAGGCAGAAAAATCGGTCAAGCTTTGAGGATCGACCTGCTTTCCGGCCGGGTGGGGCATTGCCAATCGGTTCCACGACAAAGCGTCGACTGGGATGATGGGAGGTAGAGCCGTATGGGAGCGTCGGGGCCCTGTGGCCGCTTTGTGCATTCGGCGGGCTCCGCACTCCAAGTCTGTTCTGTAGACCGCTGTCCACAACTCCACGACTCCACGAACTCCACGAACTCCATGAACTCCACGAACTCCATAACTCCATGAAGCTAGCTATCGTGCTGGCCGCTTTCTGGATGAAACGGGATCCCATCCATCGCAGAGAGCAGTTTGACGCCTGCGCTCTTTTCAGCTCCCCTTTGATTAGGTACAGTATGACTATGTATCATCGTTGTTTTACCAGCTCTGCCCCAAAGAGGACCAGCCAGTCATGGAATTGTCAGCCCGTACCACCGGACCACCCCCTTGTCTCGACATGGTTGGCCGGAAAACAAGTCAAGGCGAGCGAGCTTATCGCAGCCCTCTCAGCTAGATGCCTTTCTCTTATTTGAAAGCTCTGACGGACTCCCTACTTCGTCAACTTTATCTCGTGGATGTGCTTGGCTCCTTTGGTTGCATGCTGTATGTCAACGACGTAGCATCGCATCTCAAGCCTCGACACCGGCTTTGCGTTCCGTGACAGCACTTTTCCATTATTGGATCATTGCTTGCCCTGCTGCAATTCCTCAAGCCGTCAACACCGTCCTCACAGCAGTGACGCTTGACAGTCGCGCCTGGCCAACCAGCCAAGCAGACATCCACCAACTAGTCAAGTAAGCAGTCTACCACTTGCAACTTGCCAAGCAAGCAAACAGTCAACCAACTAGTCAACTATTAGGTCGCTAGCAACCCAACTCCGATCAACAATGATCGAGGACTCAACCGGCCCTGTCGCCGGTGCCGGTGCCGGTGCCATCGACCAAGACGCAGACCGAGATCTCCGCATCGCCTTTGACGATGCCACACACCCAAGAGGCAGAACCGCCGAGCAGAACCGCCGCCGGGACTCCCGTTCCTTGTCCCGCCGCCGCTCGGTGAGCAGGGAGGCCATCGCCACGGGCCCCTATTCTGGCATCCCGATCCAGTACCGGACTCTATCCATCCAGGTCGCCGAGTCTCACCGTGTAGAAGCAGACGTATCCGCCGACCTCAAATCCAGCAAGAAAGACGACGAGGACTACTTTTCCAACTTGACCTTTCACCAGCTCCCCACTGATCAACTGTGCCAGCAACTCAACGTTTCCAAAGATGAAGGCCTTTCGGAGAGTTCAGCGGCGAATCGTCTCCAGCGGGATGGTCGCAATGCGCTGCCCAAGCCCAAGACGAATTACATCAAGAAGATCCTGTCGTACCTATTTGGTGGCTTCTGTTCGATTCTCTGGGTCGGTGTGATTGTGTTCTTCATCTGCTGGAAGCCACTCAGCGATCCTCCTTCTCCGACGAACCTTGCTCTTGCTATCCTCGTCATCATTGTCATTCTTCTGCAGGCTGGCTTTTCGGCGTTTCAGGACTGGTCTACGCAGAGGACTATGAAGTCTATTACGGATTTGTTGCCTTCGGAAGCGCTGGTCATGAGAGATGGCCAGTTGAAGAAGATCCAGGCCAGCGAATTGGTTAGCGGTGATGTTGTGCACTTGCAGATTGGTAACAAAGTCCCTGCGGATCTGCGACTTATCAGCCATTCTGGAGATATTCGCTTCGACCGAGCTATTCTGACGGGCGAGGCGGATGAGGTTGAAGGCGTCATTGACGGTACTGATGAAAACTTTCTCGAGTCGCGCAACATTGCTCTCATGGGGACGCTGGTTGTCAATGGCAGTGGTGTCGGTGTTGTTATCCTCACGGGTCCTCGGTCTGTCATGGGTCGTATTGCCAAGGCGACGGCCGCGACCGAAGAGCGCGCAACTTTGATTCAGAAAGAGATTTGGCGCTTCGTGTATATCATCGTGGCGCTTACTATCTGTTTGGCGCTTTTGATTCTCTTTACTTGGATTGGGTGGCTGCGACGCGACCACTTTGCGTTCATGAACGTCGTGGCTATGCTGAACAACGTCATGAGCTGTGTTGTGGCTTTCATTCCTGAGGGAATGCCCGTTGCTGTTGCGCTGACCCTCATGTTGGTGGCCAAAAAGATGAAGGCTGTTGATATTCTGCCCAAGGGACTGTCCACTGTTGAGACGCTTGGCTGTGTCAACGTCATTTGCTCCGACAAGACGGGCACTCTGACGCAAAACCGGATGCATGTCCATTCTGCGTCCTTTATCGACGGGCCTATTGAAGTTGCTGATTTCAACAAGCAGGCTACCGATGAGAAGCCACATGCCAATATCCAGAAGCTCCTCGACGCAGCATCGAGCTGCAACGACGCAACTTTTGATCCGACTACCATGAGCATGCCCATCGATGGTCGCGTCGTGCAAGGAAATGCCACGGATGCCGCTGTTCTTCGCTTCGCTGCCGGTGCCAAGGGCAATGACTTTGGAACTGCCATTGCCCCTCGAGTCTTTCAAATCGCCTTCAACTCCAAGAACAAGTGGATGCTTACTGTTCACCGCAAATCAACAGGCGAGAAAGAGGACACTTCGAATGAATACCAAATCTTTGTCAAGGGCGCTCCGGATGTGTTGCTCCCCACCTGCACCAAGTACTGGTCCCAAAAGACCAACTCTGTTCAAGTGATGGATGAGGCCGCGCGAGCCGCGTTCAAGAGTTACCAAGACACACTTTCCAGAAACGCCGAACGAGTCATTGTCCTGTGCGAGAAGACACACATTGCTACCACTGCCATGGGCACCAACGCTTTCAGCGACGAGATTGCCATCAACGCCACAGAGGAATTGACTATTGTTGGTATCCTGGGCATCATCGACCCTGCGCGCCCAGAAACCGCACACACCGTTTCAGAGTGTCGACGCGCCGGCGCTCGTTTCTTCATGGTCACTGGCGATTACGGACTCACTGCCGCCGCCATTGCCCGCAACACAGGCATCTTCAGCAGCGAGAACGACCCCGATACCATTGCCACTGTCAAGGCTGCTCCCGAGACATTCGCCAAGGACCTTGCGGAAGCACGCAGAAAAGGCGAGCGATCCAGCTTACTGCTAGAGGGCCACAGCCTTTCCAGTCTGATGCAACCTGACTGGGACATTGTCTGCGAATACGACGAGATTGTGTTTGCCCGCACCACGCCCGAACAAAAGCTGCGCATCGTGGAAGAACTTCGCAAGCGCGACAATGTCGTCGCCGTCACGGGAGATGGTGTCAATGATGCGCCTGCCCTGAGAGCCGCGGATGTTGGCGTCGCAATCGTCACGGGAAGTGACGTGGCCATTGAAGCCGCTGACTTGGTCCTTCTCGACAAATTTGATTCCATCATTGAGGCCATTCGCTGGGGTCGTCTCGTTTTCCAGAACCTGCAGAAAGTTATTGCGTACCTGCTCCCTGCGGGGTCGTGGTCCGAAATCTGGCCGGTCCTGGTCAATGTCTTTTTTGGTGTACCCCTCCCTCTGAGCTCGTTCCTCATGATCATCATCTGTGTCTTTACCGACTTGTTCCTTTCTCTGTCGTTGATTATGGAGAAGGAGGAGTTTGATCTGTTGTCGCTCCCGCCGCGAAATCATAAACGCGACCATCTCATCAACACCAAGATCTATATCCAGGCTTATCTCTTCACTGGCACTATGGAGACGTGCACCGCACATGCCATGTTTTTCTTGTACTACTGGCAGGCGGCGGGCATTCCGATTAGGGACCTCTTCTTTGCGTTTGAGAAGTATTCGGATGGGTTCCACGGGTACACGCAAGATGAACTCACGCACTTCAATTCGGTCGCACAGAGCGTTTACTTTGTCACACTTGTGATTCTGCAATGGGGAAATATCCTCGCTGTTCGAAACCGCAGGTTGAGTATCGTACAGGCTGACCCGTTCACCAGCAAGAGACGCAACCCGTGGCTTGTTTTGGGCATGCTCATTTCTCTGTTGATTGCGATTTTTGTGACGGAAGTACCGGGCATTCAGAGTCTGTTTGGCACAGCGAGCGTTCCTATTCGATTCTGGTTCATTCCTGTGCCGTTGGCGCTTGGAATTTTGTGTATGGATGAGGTGAGGAAGTTGATTGTTAGGCTGTTCCCTAACGGTCCTGTGGCTAAAATCGCGTGGTAAAATTGAGGGTTGGGTGTCTATTTGTAAGAAAACTTTGGAGATGCTCAGATGGGGCAGAGCGGCAGTATGTATATATGACGCATGAACAAGCATTCACACTGGGGTCTGTATGTATTTCAATGTTTAGGAAAAAGGTACTCTCAAGCAGGACTAATGAGAGTAATGCAATAAACTAATGTAAATGGATGCACTTGTGTGTTGTCCAAATTCATACACAATTGCTTCCAAGGCTGCATTTTGAGTGGAAATGTGAATGCTTTGGCGGCCTATTGACTTCTGCTTCGTTGTGCACATCATCGGCCAGCCAGCAATGATGTAATAGTGCACAAAGATGCGGAAAAGTTCGCCGTATGTGAATTCACTTCATATTCTGAAGCAAATACTTGACTCCCGCAAAAGCCTCCTCTGACGCAGGCAGAATCTGCTCCGGCGGCAAGATGAAGCCGTACTCACCCGTGTCCCTCAGTTCCGACGTAAATGTGTACTCTGCCTGGACCACATCTGCCACATAGTCGACACTGCTACCGCTCGCTTGGTATATGGTCGAGCAGATTGGCCCGTATCGGAACTCGACATTATGGACTGCATAAATGGCGTCCACGGCGCCCTTGGCTAGGGCCTGTAGTGCGTCATCGTTGGGGGCCCTGGCGGTACAGGAGTATCCGTAAGCTAGAGGAACAAAGGACGACGCCAAGTTAGCTTGGTTTCTCTGAGTGCGTGCTCAACCAGAACGGAAAAAGATGCGAGGCATAACGGAAGAAAACAAGAGACGAGATTGGTGATGCTGGCAGTCATGAAACTCACGAGTCATAACTAGCTGCGAGTACGAGTGGTAGTCAATAAACAGCTTCAAACCTTGCTCAGCTTTGACCTTCCGAAGAAACTCAGAGAGTGCCTTTGTTTCCGGTGCATCACCGGCGGCCTTTCCCTTGAAGTCCTCGGCACAGGGGTTTTTAGAGGCACCACCTTCAACGTCCCACTTATAGGGCCAGTTGCGGTTGATGTCGTGGCCGAGACAGTTGCTTCCGTCGGTCGTTTGTCTGTTTTTGCGCCACATTCTGTCGTTGGTTTGTGTGTATTTGAAGCCTTTTGGAGTTGTAAGTCTCAAGTTAGCAAAGCTATTTTCTCTCAGATTCATTTTTGGGTTAAACTCGCAAATGTTGCATTCAACATCGTTGCCTCTCTCGCTTGCCCATCTTTCACGCGTCTAGAGGCCATCGACGATCGCGTGGTGTAAAAACTCACCATCCACATTGACAATAGGAAACATGTAAAAGTCGTATTTATCCACGAATGAGGTTATTTCCGCATCAGAGTCGTACTTAGAGATGAGTTCGTGCGTCAAGTACTCGACGACCTAAAGCAAAGTTAAGTATATGTGCAGTTGGTACGAGAATGACGGAAGATCATATGCTTCTCTACATAATCCATGATGCGCAAGTTCTCATCATACCATAGAAGCAATCCACTCTCGGGCGTGCACCGTCCCGTGGAACACCACTGCGGGCTTTTTCTCCCCTAAGCTACTCGCACGGCCAAAGATGTGCAGCCCTGTGATGGACTCACCCTGCAGGGATTTCCCAGATGTGATAATCTTGGCATTTTGGGAGTATTGGCTTGCGAGGTCGTTGAGCCACTGCAAATGGTCGTTGTAGGGATGATATGAGTTGAACCAGGAGCTGTTTGCGGAACCAGCTGATGTTGTTGGGCAAGAATGTTAGTCTCGAAGACCTTGGAAGAACCGTAGGAAATGGGTAATCGTAGGTTAAATGCGAATCATAAAATCCAACACGGCAGCCATTGCCGTGTGATAACAAAAAAGCAAGGGAGCCCCCCTGCCCCGGGGGTTTGTCATTCTTTGCGCTGCGTGATATGTTGTTGCGCTCGACTTACCAGCGTAATCATGAAACTTGGACTCATTTCTGATTGATTTCCCTAGATCTTCATGCATGGTGATAATATTGCGATGCCCCATTGCCTTGCTGAATGCTCTGAGCTGATCAGCCGGAACTTGCATATCCGCAAAGGCACCCTTCTTCGACGGCGGCTGCCACACCGCTAGACCGAGCTTGTCGACAAGATTTTGCATGAGCAGGCCATCTTTTTCGTCTGTAACAGGTATTCGAAACACCTTGTGGCCATGGTAGGATGGGTTCGATGCGGCTGCGTCGACGGCAGACGCCGTGATGGCCACCAGCGCTGCTGCAGCGAGAACAAGGGGTTTCATGATGAGGCTGTCTATCGCGCGATTACCGATTATATTCCACTCCAATGAAATAGAGCGCCAGAATACTATTCTCAAAATCGAAAAAAAAGAGCGAATATCCGTGTATATAAACCTACTGGCACATGATATGAAAATCAGCACTCAGTCAATTCTTGCCACCCCCAAACCGATATCCTCGGCTCTTTCATTCTTGACACTGGTTTCCAAGTTTTTCCTTTTCATGTTATGTTTCTCTTGCCTAACGCTACACACAGAGCAACACGCGCACCCGACCTTCCCTTGAGCTGGAGCTGAACTTCCAGATCAGGCAGGCATCGATCAGACGACCCCACCCTTGTTGTCGCTAACGCGGATTTATTACGTTGCAGCAAGATGAGATCAGAGGGAAGTGCTTCAGACCGCTAGAGTAGAGTATGAATGATCCGTTAGCACGTATTTGTATACAGTCTATAGTGCAGGCAGCATTCTCCTGAGCTCCTCTTACGCCTTTGAGCATTAAGAATTGGATCAATGTACAGAAGGGAACAGCGTGACCGCTCGCCACGACACAGCCAAACATAATTTTGAACACGTTGGTGCGCGGGACGCCCAGTGCGATTGATGAAGGATCAGAACTGCCGTTGCTTGCGACGCACAATGACAATTTTCGGCGAGCGAAGGCGTACAGCGCATGGCAAACAAGTTAGCCTCTGTAAGTGTAGCCTGTAGGCGCCTCGGCCTTCGCTAAATTTACGCGTGCCCCCCACTGTCGCGGTTCCTCTGGCGGGAGCGTAGGTAGGCACTGGTAGGCACTGCTAGAGTCTGTAGTGGACGTACTGGTACGTGGACTTGACTCCGACGTTTGCCAGTCAATGTCCGTCAGTGCATGCACATGCACAGTTGTCAGTACATACCTAACAGAGAGTGCTGGTCGGACTGACGACAAGTGGGCGGCGACAAGGTGAGACAACGCCCGTTGACGACATTGCGACCGCCAACAACGCGTCCGGTACTGAGATGTGAATCACGGCAGAGAAGATGCAGATGCTAGAGTATATACCAAGAATCGTGATTTATACATTATAAGATTAATACAACGTCAGTATCACAAATTAAAATATGCTCAACCATGCAACAACGACCCTCATCTCGCTATCCTACCCGCTGATGATATGGAGCTCATTTCTCCTTAACCGGAGCAGTATTATTTCGACGATAGCCCAGATCCATAGACTTGGTATTCCACTCCTTGTAGCCCGTCATGATATCCTCCAAGCTCTTCCCTGCCCGTAAATCCACCAGACAAGTCTTTGCCCTGTCCACACTGACAAACAAAAAGGTCACATCCAGCGTCATCTTGTCAATTTGGCCTGCCAGTCCCCTCTTATGCTCCTCATCGGCTATCGCCCGCGTGAGGTCCTGCAGGATTTGCCACCCCGTGAGCACCTCTTCTTGCAGTGCAGTCGCGGCAGTCGTGTCCATGGCCTGGACTTGGCTCTCGCCGAGGGCCATTCTAGCGCGGCGGATGAAGCTCTGTGGACTGTGCCGTCGGTGGATTTGCTTCACGACGCCCTGCATGCTGAAGCCGATGGGTCCGACAATCGCGGAGGCGGGCTTCAGAACTAGCCCCGCGATGCCCATGCCCGCACCCTTGAGAAGACCTATTGCGCCCTCGTTCCTGGCGCCTCGGAGTGGGAGATAGACGAGACCGGTCACAGCGTCGTAGATGCCGTATACGAACTCGCGACGTGAGGCGACCAAGCCGGAGCGTACGCCGCTGACCCTCGTCGGTCTCCGGACGGTGTCGTCGCCGTATAGTCTCGGTGCGTTGTGGAAACCCTGCGCGAGGGCAACAAATATACTCGCTGGGGCCGATGCTATGGCGAGAACGGTCTTCCCGACGCTCATAGTCAGGTCCCGCCCGTATTGGTCTGGCCCAGGAACTTCCGACGGCTGGCGCGTCAACTCCCGAGATCCTTTTTCATCCGACTCTTTCTTCTTTTTCTTGTCTTTGCTGCACTTCATCTTGTGTTTGATTCTCCGCTTGGCAGTCTTGCCGAGCCGATAAGGCGCGCTGCCGATGCCGCTGAAGATGTCGCGTAGGGTGTTCTTGACGGTCTCGGCTACCGCTGTCACTGGTTCGCCTGGTCCGTCAAAGTCCGCCCACTCAGTATGACGGACGAGTCGAAGATCCTTCCACGCCAGTTGCCCGCTGGTGACTAGCACATGGGCCGCTCTAGCGCTGAGCTGAACGTGATGGCGTTTGACCTGCCACACGGCAACCTCTGACTTTAGAATTGCACAGCGCATACTGCGCGGGCCATATAACTTCAGATTCTCTTGGAACGTCGTCACGGTATTTTGGGCTCCGTCTCCATCCTTCTCGATATCTTCTGCTATCTTGCCTGCCGCATCTTTAGCTTCTTCTGTCAGGAGGTATTTGATTCCTTCAGCCAACTTGTCGGACGTTAAATGTTTGTAGGGCACAGGGTCGGGTCCAGCACCAGATTTGCCCACCATGGTGCCCCAAAAGTATTGATCGCCAAAGAACGGGATAATCATGGTGGGAAGACCACATTTCAGTCCGATGGCCGCCGTGCCGGCACCGCCGTGGTGAACGCAGGCTTTGACCCGGGGGAAAAGCCAATCATGGGGCGTGTTATCAAGCATAAACACATTGTCGGGCGCCTCGTCTCGACCGAAGCCTCCCCAGCCCCTGGACACCAACGCGCGCACACCAGCCTTCTCGATCGCTTCAAATATCAGTTCAGTGAATCTATCAGCATCATCAACCACTATCGAACCAAACCCGATGTAGATGGGCGGCTCTCCGGCCTCGAGAAAGTCAACCAATGCTTTGGGCGGCTTGAACGACGACGCCATGTCGAGAAACACAAACCCGGATACATCTATTTCTTCGCCCCAGTCTTCGGGTTTGGGAACAAGACCTGGGGACCAGAGATATGTGACAGGCACATGCATCCGATAGTTGGCGCACGGAGCCCACAGGGTAGAGACTGGATGTAAAGCAAGGGTTTGTACTCGAAAGTCGTTGATCAAATCACCCAAGCCCTGCCAGGTCATCATTTCAACTAGAGGGTACGACATGAAGTTGGCATAGCCTTGATCGACGTTGCTTTGTTTGATGCTTGCCAAGGGATGCGGGAACGCGTGAGTAGGGGTATAAGGGAAGGTGAAAACCAATTGAAGAGGAATGCCCAGAGCCTCGGCACAGTGGATATGAGCAAAGCTCGGCGGGTTGGCAATGATGACGTCTGCAATGAAGACATGGCGACCGTCCATGGTGGATGGTGGTTTCGATTGGCTCGTACGCTCATCCTCGTTGGCGTGAATGCATGATCTCCAAAAGCCATCAAACATCTCAGCCATGACGTCTCGTCGTTTGCCAATCTCGCCGGCTTTCACAGTCTCCAGTGTGGGAATCATGCCCGGGTTCTTCACCATGAACGCCATGAGCTCAGCAGGGTCGCCCCCCACAGAGAAGAACTCCAGACCAGAGTCCTGTTCAACTAATTCCCGAAAGACAGGATGCGTGGCGATTCTGACGCGATGCCCAAGCTCGTCTTTCAAGTACTTTCCGATGCGCAAGAATGGCTGCACATCTCCTCTTGATCCCACAACCATGATGACGATATTGAGGCGAGGCTGAGGCGTGGAAAGTCCGCGTCTCACCTTTGGCCGAGTCGTCGGCAGTGGCTTGGGCCGCATGCTGTGGGTAACTGCGCCAAGGGCATTGGCGAGATAACCCGTGTGAGCCGTTTCGTGGACCGTAATTCGTAGCCGACCATCGCTTCTTGTTCTTTCGGTGTTGAGGCGGTGTTTATGCTTTGACTTTGATTTGTGACCCTCCTTTTTCCTGTGTGGTTTTGCACTGTGGGCGCTCGCACAATTCGACAGTTTTGACCTCACCTTGGTCGCGTCGCGGTCACCAGCACCAGCTTCTATTTCCTGCTCGTCTGATGAGGACGAATCTGTGTCATATCCGCCTCCTACCACGCCCATGTTCCCGTCCAAGGGTATCCAAGCTCTGCTGGGAATCGACTCGGCGTGCTCTCGTCCGTCGTCGTAAGTCGCGGTTTGCCACCTCTCCAGCACTAACGGGCGTCGCAGCGATCCGTCATGGCTCCCGGTGGGATCCGGCGCGGATTGCTTTCTCATATCAGAACTGGCGACAGACTGTGATGGGATGTCTAGTTTGCCAGGGAATTGCGAAGTTGAAGCGATCGTTGTATCAGCGGCATCTTGCTGGGTCGTGGGATTTCCAGAGCTTGCTGGCGCCGCTTGATGGTTGACTGAAGCCATCGTGGACCTCGCCCCGTCTGGATTTGACAATTGTCCAAGTCACGATTGTTGGGATGGTAGGTTTTTGAGTATTTTGTTTCGTTTCAAGTGCTGGAAAGACACCCAGGATTAGTAGAGGCCTTCAAGGTCGTACAGGAAGACACAAAAATGAAGAAGAAGAGGTAGAATGAGAGAAGAATACCAACATACAGACACAAAGACACACAGACAGAGAGCGAGTATGCAAAGACTTGCTGTCGGCAACAAGTGAAGCCAAATGCTCAACACGGGATCGGAAGCATCGAAAACATTGCCAGTCTTTTTCCGTTTGCGTTGTACATGAGGGCCGTCCACAAGGCAAGAGTCTACCTAAGCTAAGCTCGACAAAGGGGACGCTAATAACTAACGGACTCACAGTACCGGTAGTGCGACTCGCGACAGGAAAATCTTGAGGCTGATGACATCATGCAGCGGTCGGCGTCCGAATTTCCGTTGCGCCAGACTTGGCCAGCAGAAGAGCTGCCGGCTCAGCCGCGCCTGCAACTCGCATGTACGGAGTAGGCACATATGGATGTACATCGATGCATACCTCTGACCGAGGTCTGCGGTACAGACTATGTACCTGAGGTGTGGTACATTGTATCTGTACATCTATGTACCTACTCCGTACTCCCGTATTCTTTTATTGCTCTAGGTAGGTACTTATGTACCTACCCATATGTACCTCGTAACGATTGATCCACACACACGTGGCGAGTCTGCGACCTAAGTTGCTCAATGCTGTCTACTGTGCAGCAAGTTGATATTATGTTTTGAAGTGTGGCGATCGTCATTGACCTTTATGTTCGTACATGAGTCCATGACCCTTTTAGGTAATTTATGCGGACCACCGCGACCTAAGGACGAGTATTGCTATTCGCGCGACACTTTTTTTCTGATCGCGCGACAACTCCACTTGTCGCCCCATAAATTGGAGCTCCCTATTCTAACCGGATTTGGCATCGGCGGTTTTTTTTTTTTTGCCAGATGCCCCCCCCGCCATCATTTCATTTCACACCACAGCGCATGAAACATCAAAATCCACAAGTAATCAATCAAGGCATGACTATTTTCAACAGCATAAAATATAGAGCATTCATATTGGCACAGCAGAAATTTCATAATGGCACAGCATTCTCCATAATTCTCGTGACCTTCTCCACCTTTTATGTATCCTTTCGCACACAGACAGT